>JALJEH010000036.1:212500-230000 GCA_023631565.1 Gymnocephalus cernua | reverse complement strand
TATCTGGCAGTTCAATATTTCAATGTCATGTTGACTTCCTGTGCCTTTGTGAGAGGAATTGATTTTTTTTTTTTTTTTACAAAACTAAATATTGCACGTATCACCTCCTGTCTTATTCCCTGTGTTCATGTCACGTCGTACAATTTTAACTTTTCAGACTGGCTTGTAATGCGGCGTCTTGTTGCTTAATCACACAATTGATTAGTGCTCATAATATAAATATGGCAGTGAGTTAGAATAAGTTAATCTGACAGTTTGAAGTGAAGGGATACATCATGCACGGCCCCAGAGAGCCGAGTTTCTATTACAGACGAGTTCCAGCAGCGTTTGTGCCACAAGGCAAACATGCAGTACATTGCCAGAATCAGAGTATTTGCTGTACAGTGTAGAGGGAATTATGTCTAAACTAAGGCCCTAAAACCTGTCAAATCTGACTCCAATTTAATAATTCCTGCACCTTCTTTCATTGGACTTAAGTTTACCAGAACACCAGGATCAATCTGAGACGAAGAGAGTCCAGCAGAAGAGTTACAACACAGCTGCGGGTTCACAAACAGAGTCTAAGTTTCCCTGGCAACAGACATGAAGTCAGAGCTCGGTCCACCAAGATGTCATCTGGATTGTGAACTCTGATCTGTTCTCTCCCTCAAGCTTTTATCCTCTACTCACAGGGGAGTGTCTTCTTGTTTTTTAGGCAGAAACAGTAATCTTACACAGACACACACCCCGAGGTCGGGGCCTCCTCGTGGTGCAACTTCCTCTTCCGTTCTCGCAACCTTCAAACAATGCACCTCTACGCCATAAAACCCTAAACTATTGTTATGTCTTAAACTTAACTTTCTGTGCATCAGAGGTCACCCGGAGGACTTTTAACCACTTCCTCGGTGACTAACAGCTCTTTTGCAACGAGCACATACACACATTTACACACAGTTAATATTTGCATGTCGTCTGCAGTATTGTAGAGATTCAGTCCTCCCGTCCAGCAGTGTGAGAGATGAAGGTTTGTGTAGGCGATGTGGTTTATTTAAATATACAGCAGCTTCACCGTGAGACAGACACTCTTACCTACAACGTCTGATGAATGTTTGCAGCTTCAGGCGGAATAAGTTGGTGTGAAATCTAACTTTTGGCTCTCCCGGCTCATAAATAATTCAAAAGCAGTTTCTGATTGGTTTGTATCAAATCATAACAGGAATTATCTCAAGACATTTTTCAGATAGAGTAGGTCTAGACCACACTCTATAATTTACAAAAAAAACAACAATTCCAGTAATTCAGATCATACACCTAAAATATATTAAAGTTGTCCTGCCACACAAAACCATGTTTCCTTGTATTTTATTAAATCTGTATGGTGTGTGTGTGTGTGTGTGTGTGTGTGTGTGTGTGTGTGTGTGTGTGTGTGTGTGTGTGTGTGTGTGTGTGTGTGTGTGCGTGTGTGTGTGCGTGTGTGTGTGTGTATGTGCGTGTGTGTGTGTGTGTGTTATGTGGTGAATGTGTAGATGAACTGCTACCTCCTCTGTGGTGTTCTGGGTAATGTAGTCTCTGAAGGTGAATGTGTAGATGAACTGCTACCTCCTCTGTGGTGTTCTGGGTAATGTAGTCTCTGGAGGTGAATGTGTAAATTAACTGCAACCTCCTCTGTGGTGTTCTGGGTAATGTAGTCTCTGAACGTGAATGTGTAAATGAACTGCTACCTCCTCTGTGGTGTTCTGGGTAATGTAGTCTCTGGAGGTGAATGTGTAAATGAACTGCTACCTCCTCTGTGGTGTTCTGGGTAATGTAGTCTCTGGAGGTGAATGTGTAAATTAACTGCTACCTCCTCTGTGGTGTTCTGGGTAATGTAGTCTCTGAACGTGAATGTGTAGATGAACTGCTACCTCCTCTGTCAGCTTTAGTCACTGGAAAGAAATAAGAGGAGAAATCAGGCCCAGTAGAGCTGGGTAAAGGATGCTGATAGCCAGGCTCTCATTGGCTAGCTGTTAGCCAATCAGAGTACAAGCAGCTTAGCTGGTTGAATATTAATGAGAACTGGCACAAATCGAGCCGAGTCTTCCTGCAGGCTTTCTATACCACGCTAGAATGGCTGGAAACAAGGTAACCACGGTTACAGAGTCCACGGTAGACCTTCAGGCATCACCACAAAGTCATGACATACGTGTGGCAGGGCTCCTTTTAGCATAAACAAAACATTTCTAAAGTCTGAATGCTGCCGAAGTAAATCTGGAGTTGCAGGTTGCCGCCGTAAAGTCAATCAAACCTGCAGTGAAAATAGCACAAAGCCATTTATTTTTTGTACATCTTTTTTTTTTTTTTTTACAAAATTGTAATTCTTATTAAGGCTCATCTTCGGCCCTTTGATTGTCCCTCGCTCCTGCAGAGGCGACGTTGTTGTCCCCAGTTAGCTGTGATAGTCGTGACGACCAACCTGATTACACAGCAGTGGATGTGAAATCCACATCCATATTTGCATCCTCTGTCTTAGCGACTCTGGAGCTCCCTGCTCCGCCCGAGGGGTAAAGGCATTGATCCGGCAGGCGCCTCGTTAGATACGTATCCCTCCCTTATTCTGCTTCCAGACTCCACAACGCACAGACTCAGAGTCCCCGTTGGTTGCAGAAGTCATTGCAATTCATTGAGGCTTGAAATTAATTTCACATCTTTTTTTACAAAAGAATCCAGCTGGGCAACGCTGCGAGAAACTAGAGGCGAGGAATTCACTGACGGACTCGCCTGGATAATCATGCATATTCATAATTAGGGTGATGGAACTGACACAAAAATCATCTCAGAACAACAGCAAAACAATGCAGAGCAAAAACTTTGTGGAGAGCAGCGCTGACGAAACGTGTTTACATCACATGAACAGACGGGAATAAAACTCCTGCAGGGGCCCGTGGGGGGGAAGGGGGGGGGGGGGGTCGAACACGCTGATCATGTGACCAGTGCCCCCGTTTGATGAGCGGAGGACCCTCTGTTGCATCTCATCTCATCATCTGCTTAGTTGTAGAGATAGTTCTATAATCTAGATGTATTATTCTCAGTATTAAAGGAGCTCTACGCAGTGTAGTCCATGTCTTGTGTGTTTCCTGTCTTGTTGCTGGCAGGTCGCTCCATAGAGAATGAGGACATACGTCACGATTTGGGAGGGTTGTCTGAGCCCGTCGGCCATTTTTGGGTGCCTACACTATCGGTTGCCAGGGGCAACATTGTACGAGCGAGCGACACAGAGACGGACCTGAAAATTATTATCACGGTGTTTAAACTTAAGAAAACTAAGAGGAAATGGAGAAAAAGGCAGCAAAAGAAAAGGGAGAAACTTACTACCAGCGCCAAGCAGAGGTATTTAGAGAAGCTGCTGATATCAACCACGTCGACCCGTACGATGGATGGAGCAGAGACTGGACTCTTTACCACCTTTACCACCAACGAAGCAAGCAGGAAAGGTTAACACGCTGAACATCTGAACAGCTGATTTACGTGCGCTTGTTGCCTCGTGTGCGCTGATGACCTCATCTGTTGACATTTCCGAATGCCTTCCTACAGTTGTTAATAAAAGCTTTCCACACAAACAAACATAGCCTACATGTGTCATTAGTATGAGAGAGAAATGAGATTTTAACAGTGTCTGGGTTCGGACGGAAACAGTCGGCCCGATCCGAACTCTAACCTACGTGGAGATTGTTAATTACTTGGTGTTTGGCATCAGTTATTACACTATGCAAGAATCTAAAAGCATGAAATCCTTGGAAAGCTACGAGACTTTCTGCTGCGGCTGAGTGCAAGACTTGGTCATCTACAAGCCCCAAAACACAGAAGATATTTGTGCTGACAGTTACATTAATGCACTGTTCATTCTAAAGCACCTTAAAGATGTATGGTAGGTAGGTAGGTAGGTTTATTCGGTTACTAAATGTAGAACAAAATGTATGTACAACAAATTCATTACAAACAAAGGGGTAACCGAAAAGGTGTAGGCTGAAGCCATGGCTTATTATGCCTACCCTATTTAGAAAACAACATCTACCCATCGAAATTAAAAAAAAAAAAAACAATATACACATATGTATACATACACACATACATATATATACATGCTACATATATACTCATATACTTACACATATATATACATATATAAACACATATGCACATAACTACAAAAGTTTGATTATTACTTGTGTTATTTCAATTTATGCGCAACAATTATAAACTTATCTTGGACAATTTTTCTTAAGCATCCATATATTTCTCAAAAATTAATATTTTAAACTGTTTTTTAAAGTAATGAATGGAATCGCTCCTCTTAAGATCATCGGTGAGACCATTCCACAAGTCGACTCCTTTAACCGAAATGGTTTTCATTTTAAAGTTTGTTCGAACCATTTTTTTTTTTAAATATGTTCTCTCCTCTTAAGTTATATTTCAGTTCCCTTTTTTCAAACAAACATAGTATGGCATCTTATATATTTTACACTGTGTCACCCCCTGTCGTGTAAATGTGTTAGATGAAGGACATGTTAGTCACGTAAACTAACATGTCAAAATTTACACTATACAAAAAAACTGTGACACGTGGTTCCTACAACTTCCACGAAAATCGTGTGAGGAACCGAATCAGTTTTTTCACACAGCAGTGTGTTCCAGACATTCTACAATAGTTCATTATCTTGAATCTAGACTATAGAAAAACAGAAGAACCTCCTCTGCTATCAACACAAACAATGAGCATGAGCACCTAAAAATGGCGGAAGGGGGCGGGGTTGTTGTGGCGTGACGACATCTCCTCATTCTCAATAGAGCCCCCCTCTCCCCCCCCCCCCTACAGCTTGAGAATAGATATTTGGCAGCTCCTACGTTTCCTTGTGTCTGACTCCTCTCTTGGTCAGTCTAACTCCACCGGAGCACAAGGGATATACTAAATCTGTCGCTGCTTGTTCTGATATCGACTCGTTCTGACTGCCGAGACGGCGGCGACCGGAAACAACAAGAGCTACGGTGAGTTGTTAAAACCTTTCTTTTTAGTAAACTCTGGGTCCACAAACAACGTTCTCAATGCTGAGTTAATGTGTAGAGCTCCTGGAGATACTTGGAGCAAAGTCTCATGTTGTGTCGAGTCTTCTTCGTGGTTAAAAATAGATATTTTGAGGCTAGCATAAAAGTGCCCCTAGCTCTCCCATTCAAAAGGACATTTGACCCAAAAACAAGAATACTGTGAATCTTAAATGTGGAGCTTCCGTCCTAAATATGCTTTTAAACTAAAGTCTGACTCACGTACGTTCACAAAAACACCCAGGATGCATTTTGGTGAGAGTTAGGCTTTAACGTTACAGAAACTACAGAAAATAAGACAGATGAGGCTGCTGCTTTACGCGGTAACGTTACCAAAAATATATGTGGTCGCTCTGGGACGGGCGAGTCTAATGCTCGGAGGGAAAAAATTATAGTATACTCACTACAAAAAACTAGACTACACCACTGGAGTAAATGTACTTAGTTACATTCCGCCGCTGCTTGAATGCATTTGCGATAAAGCAAAGAGTCCGCCTGCAAACACGCCGACATCACGCGTACAGCGTGTTCGCCGCACCACGTACGCGTCATATCTGCCCCTGAAGAAGCTGAAAAGAGTGAGAGGGGGAAAAGTTTGAGAGCAAGAAAATGGTTTATTCCCGAGAGACGTGTTTCCAATCCTGGAGGCCCAGCGCGGGGGGGGGGCAGAGGGACAGACAGTAATCTGAGGGAGACATAAAGGTTGCAAAGAAAGAATATACAGTATGTCAGGACAGAGAATACTTGCCTTTGTACCCGAGGGACAACGTCCAATCAGAGAGCAGGAGAGGTCAGGAGCAGTGAGAGGGGCGGCTGGCAGACAGACGGAGAAAGAGAAAGAGAAAGAGAAACAATGGAGGAAGTGAGACAAAGACAGAGAGGTCATGTGGAAAACAGTGGTTGCCCAGATTACTTTCCCCACTCCCCCCGCTGTCAGCTGCAGAACTACAGCTTAGTATCTGATAAAACATTTGATCTTTGGACTGCAACGAGATGAGAAAAGTGAGAGCAGAGAGGGAAGACGTTATCATTAAACAGATGGAAAGATAGAGGGAAGAGGGCAGCGATAGCAATCTCATAAATCCTTCGAGACACAAAGAGCGAGAGAGCATCGCTGAACGAGTGAGGAAGATCTCGGAGAAGGGGGAAGGCAGTGCAAGTGAAAGAAGTTTGTAGCTGTAGCTGCTTCCTGTTTGGCGCTGAAGGGAGAGCACCCATTGGTTGTTGACAAAGTTGACATGATTTAAAGGGATGGTTCGGAGTAATTTCACCCTAGGGTCCTTTGCACAATCACCTCGAGCCAAACGCCTGTGGTGGAAGTTGTTCTTGTATCAGCAGGGTTTAGTAAAATCAACGATAAGAATGAAAACGAATAGAGACTGTTTTGAGAATTAAACCAAAGTCTGGTCTTTGAGCATTTATTATATTTTGCAAAATAGAGGAACACAGTTTCAAGAGGTACACGCAGTACAACTGAAACAGTATTTCTGCCTTCTAGACAAAACATTACACATTATATAGGAAACGAACAGAACATCATAAGAGCCAGCCCCCCCTCCTACATCCTTGGTGCTGACTTTTTGGTCACATACCATAAACAACTAAAGTTAGTTTCCATTCCTCCTCTGCTATGTTCTAATCTTTAGCCAGAACACCTCTCTTCCTCGGAGACAGGAAGAAACTATGTTTCTTCCTGTCTCCGAGGAAGAAAACGTAGTTTCTTCCTGTCTCCGAGACAGGAAGAAACGTAGTTTCTCGCTGTCGTAAGCCGTCATCGGCCTTCCTCACTTGTTATCTAAGAACAAAGATAACAACTTGAGGAAGCTTCAGGATAGTTAAAGCAATATAATTTCTACTAGGCTAAAGTTGAGGGCTGCAGCTGTTTTTCCCCTCTGCTACTTTAAAAAGTTCACAGAGAGAGAAAGAAAACAACCAGGATCTTGGGGAGGTTGAAAACAATCTTTAAGGTAATGGTTAAAATAAAATTTGCCATCACACCCCCCATAAGCTTTCTTCCCTGGGTCTAACATTGGGCGAGTTAGCGCTATCAGCCGTCATCAGAGTGCAGGCGCTAATGGATCCAACTCTGTCTCTTGTAAATTACCCCACTAATAATGACCGGGATGGTATCAAACTTCTACAGAAGTACAAATAGGTTTTGTACTCATAAAACGAAGCATTAGAAAGTTTTTTCCGTCCGGGTCGTGGAACAACGGATCAGCTCTTTACTCTAGCAAGGATCCTGGAGGGAGCCTGGGAGTATGCCCATCCAGTCTACATGAGTTTTGTGGATCTGGAGAAGGCATATGACCGGGTCCCCCGGGAGACTTTGTGGGAGGTGCTGCGGGAGTATGGGGTGAGGGGGGTCCCTTCTCAGGGCCATCCAATCTCTGTATGACCAAAGCGAGAGTTGTGTCCGGGTTCTCGGCAGTAAGTCGGACACGTTCCAGGTGAGGGTTGGCCTCCGCCAGGGCTGCGCTTTGTCACCAATCCTGTTCGTAGTATTTATGGACAGGATATCGAGGCGTAGTCGTGGTAGGGAGGGGTTGCAGTTCGGTGGGCTCGGGATCTCATCGCTGCTCTTTGCAGATGATGTGGTCTTGATGGCATCATCGGCCTGTGACCTTCAGCACTCACTGGATCGGTTTGCAGCCGAGTGTGAAGCGGCTGCGATGAGGATCAGCACCTCTAAATCTGAGGCCATGGTTCTCAGCAGGAAACCGATGGAGTGCCTTCTCCAGGTAGGGAATGAGTCCTTACCCCAAGTGAAGGAGTTTAAGTACCTTGGGGTCTTGTTCGCGAGTGAGGGGACAATGGAGCGGGAGATTGGTCGGAGAATCGGCGCAGCGTGGGCGGTATTACATTCAGTTTATCGCACCGTTGTGACGAAAAGAGAGCTGAGCCGGAAGGCAAAGCTCTCGATCTACCGGTCAGTTTTCGTTCCTACCCTCACCTATGGTCATGAAGGTTGGGTCATGACCGAAAGAACGAGATCCAGGGTACAAGCGGCCGAAATGGGTTTCCTCAGGAGGGTGGCTGGCGTCTCCCTTAGAGATAGGGTGAGAAGCTCAGTCATCCGTGAGGAGCTCGGAGTAGAGCCGCTGCTCCTTCACGTCGAAAGGAGCCAGTTGAGGTGGTTCGGGCATCTGGTAAGGATGCCCCCTGGGCGCCTCCCTAGGGAAGTGTTCCAGGCACGTCCAGCTGGGAGGAGACCTCGGGGAAGACCCAGGACTAGGTGGAGGGATTACATCTCCAACCTGGCCTGGGAACGCCTCGGGATCCCCCAGTCAGAGCTGGTTAATGTGGCTCGGGAAAGGGAAGTTTGGGGTCCCCTGCTGGAGCTGCTCCCCCCGCGACCCGACCACGGATAAGCGGACGACGATGGATGGATGGATAGAAAGTTTGTAAGTACACCAGGAGTTTAGTTAAATAGCACTTGCCCGATGGCTTCTACGCTCTGCTGTTAGCGCTGCTAGCTAGCTAGCTAGCTAGCTAGCTAGCTAACTAACAAGACATTAGTACAGGTTAAACTACACAGACACAAGTCAACAAGACATTAGTACACAAGTTACAACTTGTGTGTAAGTTGTGTGTACTTACACACAACTTACTTTGTGTGTAAGTACAAACTTGTGTACTTACACACAAGTTTGTAAGTACACCAGGAGTTTAGTTAAATAGCACTTGCCCGATGGCTTCTACGCTCTGCTGATAGCGCTGCTAGCTAGCTAGCTAGCAGCGTGCTTTTTTTTTTTCGATTCTCCTTCTTTAGTTGTAGCTCCTAGTCCCTGTATTCTGGCTGGAATGCGTACGGGCGAACTTCGAAATTAAGCGACTCATCGTCGCGTTCGATGTTAACCTCGAACTCTGCCATTTCGTCGAGCTTCTTCTGTTCTCTCGCTTCTTGCTCCTTCTTTACCGCTAGTCTCTTCCAGCAACAGATGTCGAGATCCCGCGAGATCACGCAACATCACGCAAGATCCTGCACAGAGCACGACCGGAAACCATCCCTTTAACTTCCATACGTAGACTTCAAAATATCAAACACGTTTGATTTTGTCTGAACGGGAGCAATGTTTATTACTCATAAAAGTCTCCTCTATAACATATAAAAAGTCCTAAAAAATCCACGCGGTGGAAAGTATTGCATTCCCATTGCAGCCCAGACACTACGGGTGAATAGGGAAAATATTTAAACTAACAGATATTATCATCAAACTTCCCCAGTTTGATTACTTAAATTAACACAATAATTGTTTGTATTACAAGTTTTCTGAACTTTTATGTTTAATTATGCAAATGAGGCATTGTCTAATGAAACATGTGCTAATTTGCATAGATAATATAACGTTAGCCAACATATTTATCTCCAAAAAAAAAAAAAAAAATCACATTTGAATAGTAATTTCAGCATTCAAATCGTACTGTTTAACTATTCAAATTAAATTTGACTTTGGGAATTTGTTCCAACAGCCCGAGTAAGAAGTCGGCTCTGTTGTTATTCATCAGGACGTTGCAAAGTAAACGCAGAGAGAAAAGGGGACAGAGACGGCGTCTGGGAGTAACAGTGGGGGGGGGGTGGGGGGGGACAACCTTAAAAAGAAGGACATGCAGATACAAGGAGGCTCCAGCAGACTGGCTGCGTGGCGTGAGCGTGTCAGCTGCGTGGCGTGAGCGTGTTAGCTGAGTGGCGTGTCAGCTGCGTGGCGTGAGCGTGTCAGCTGCGTGGCGTGAGCGTGTTAGCTGAGTGGCGTGAGCGTGTCAGCTGCGTGGCGTGTCAGCTGCGTGGCATATCAGCTGCGTGGCGTGTCAGCTGCGTGGCGTGTCAGCTGCGTGGCGTGTCAGCTGCGTGGCGTGTCAGCTGCGTGGCGTGAGCGTGTCAGCTGCGTGGCGTGAGCGTGTTAGCTGAGTGGCGTGTCAGCTGCGTGGCGTGAGCGTGTCAGCTGCGTGGCGTGAGCGTGTTAGCTGAGTGGCGTGAGCGTGTCAGCTGCGTGGCGTGTCAGCTGCGTGGCATATCAGCTGCGTGGCGTGTCAGCTGCGTGGCGTGTCAGCTGCGTGGCGTGTCAGCTGCGTGGCGTGTCAGCTGCGTGGCGTGTCAGCTGCGTGGCGTGTCAGCTGCGTGGCGTGTCAGCTGCGTGGCGTGAGCGTGTCAGCTGCGTGGCGTGAGCATGTCAGCTGCGTGGCGTGAGGGTGTCAGCTGAGTGCCATGAGCATGTCAGCTGCGGGGCATGAGCGTGTCAGCTGCGTGGTGTGTCAGCTGCGTGGCGTGAGCGTGTCAGCTGCGTGGCGTGACTGTGTCAGCTGAGTGG
The DNA here is from genome assembly GCA_023631565.1 of Gymnocephalus cernua. Taxonomy (NCBI): domain Eukaryota; kingdom Metazoa; phylum Chordata; class Actinopteri; order Perciformes; family Percidae; genus Gymnocephalus; species Gymnocephalus cernua. Next base: position 219,636 of record JALJEH010000036.1, on the reverse strand, counting down.
TGTGAGCGTGTCAGCTGCGTGGCGTGTCAGCTGCGTGGCGTGACCGTGTCAGCTGAGTGGCGTGAGCGTGTCAGCTGCGTGGCGTGAGCGTGTCAGCTGTGTGGCATGAGCATGTCAGCTGCGTGGCGTGAGGGTGTCAGCTGAGTGCCGTGAGCATGTCAGCTGCGTGGCGTGACCGTGTCAGCTGAGTGGCATGAGCGTGTCAGCTGAGTGGCGTGTCAGCTGCGTGGCGTGACCGTGTCAGCTTAGTGGCGTGAGCGTGTCAGCTGCGTGACGTGACCGTGTCAGCTGCGTGGCGTGAGCGTGTCAGCTGACGCTCACGCCACGCAGCCAGTGTGCAGGAGGCCTAAAGAATGATGGGAAATGAAAACAAAAAAAGAACACGGTGGATGAAAAGACAGCGAAGGAGAATGAATGACGGAGACAGGCTGGACACCATGAAGAGATCTGCTTTTTGTTGGGAGATATGACCCAGTAAATCCTTCCTCTGTTGCAGAGAGATCATTACCACTGGGAGACATCTCTCCCCGAGTCTTCTAACAAGCACACGATGACTCACAGACGCATGAAAAGAAGACTTCTTTTAAAGGCTTTTTCAAGCACAGAGTGTCTTTGGGAAAAGAGCCATTTTTTTTAAACCAAAATAAATCCTGCATTTGGAAATACCGTCACGGCTTTTGCGTTTGAAGTTGCACAAAACAAAGTGATATACAGTAAACATTAGTAGAAAGAATATCCATATTTCTCCTGATCGTATGGTTTGTTTGAACATTGTATAAACGGCTTTAAATCAGAATTAGAATCAGAATCATTTATTTGTCATTGTAAATCATTGTCACAACGAAATGTAAGTCCTACTTCTGGTGCCTAGAAGTAAACATTCATACGCACACGCCATACCCTTCCACACGCCATACCCTTCCACACGCCATACCCTTCCACACGCCATACCTTTCCACACGCCATACCCTTCCACACGCCATACCCTTCCACACGCCATACCCTTCCACACGCCATACCCTTCCACACGCCATACCCTTCCACACGCCATACCTTTCCACACGCCAAACCCTTCCACACGCCATACCCTTCCACACGCCATACCCTTCCACACGCCATACCTTTCCACACGCCATACCCTTCCACACGCCATACCCTTCCACACGTCATACCCTTCCACACGCCATACCCTTCCACACGCCATACCCTTCCACACGCCATACCCTTCCACACGCCATACCCTTCCACACGCCATACCCTTTCACACGCCATACCTTTCCACACGCCATACCCTTCCACAAGTCATACCTTTCCACACGCCATACCCTTCCACACGCCATACCCTTCCACACGCCATACCCTTCCACACGTCATACCTTTCCACACGCCATACCCTTCCACACGCCATACCCTTCCACACGCCATACCCTTCCACACGCCATACCCTTCCACATGCCATACCCTCACATACACATAATGGGACAGGTGCTTCTAGTGCATTGTAGTATACATTCATACACTTACTCACGCCATACTCACACCAAATAATCTTTCTTTTTAAAAGATCACAGAACTGGAAAAGTGCAAATGCAGTGCCAAACATGCAAGATAATCATTCAGCATGATGAAGTCCTATTGCTGTAATTGAATGTTTAGAGTTGTGGTGGCTGGAGAAAAAGATGTCTCTGAACCTGGATGTGCGGGTTCTGACTGACCTGCAACGCCTTCCTGAGGGGAGGATCTCAAAGCGTCCGTGGTTCCTGGGTGAGAGGAGTCCTTCCTGAGTGGAGGGACTCAAAGTGTTCGTGGTTCCTGGGTGAGAGGAGTCCTTCCTGAGGGGAGGAACTCAAAGTGTTCGTGGTTCCTCGGTGAGAGGAGTCCTTCCTTACAGGAGGAACTCAAAGTGTCCGTGGTTCCAGGGTGAGAGGAGTCCTTCCTGAGGGGAGGAACTCAAAGTGTTCGTGGTTCCTGGGTGAGAGGAGTCCTTCGTTCGTGGCTCCTGGGCAAGAGGAGTCCTTCCTGAGGGGAGGAACTCAAAGCGTTCGTGGCTCCTGGGTGAGAGGAGTCCTTCCTGAGGGCAGGAACTCAAAAGGTGTGTCCCAAACCGCGCACTTCTGTACTTATACTAACTATTTGAGTGCACTCAAAGTGTAACTTGTCGAAGTGTGGTAAATGCAGTGCACTGCAAATACCCGGATGGTGCACTCAAAACGGTCAGAAAATTGAGTGTGCATCGATGCACACTCAACACACTCAACGGTCGCCATCTTGTCTACGTAGCGGAAGGGGCGGAGCTAACAAATACTGAAAAACTTTGGATAATGGCGGCCAGGGAAGCGACAGATACAGCGCAGTACAAATGTAAGTTGAACATTACTTTTTTTGCTATACTTGTAATGTTCACAAACATGCATTAAATTGAAATCAGACACCGTCGTTAGTTGTATTAGACATCGGGGTAGATGTTATATAAGTGGCGTGACGAAATTCAAACTGTAAATATTTTAAGTTTGACCACTGGCAAATAAGTTATAACCTAGCTACGTGACGTTAAATGTGTTGTGGTATAGCTGGCTAGCTAGTGTTGTTTGTGTTAAACTATCGTCTTCACTGTAGAAGATTTTGCTGCAAGCGTTAGCAGTTATGTTACAGTAGCTACGTTAATCATCTGCTAATGAATGTAATGTTATAATGTATTAACAGTGCTGTTTCTGTCCTGATCTGACTTTTATAATTGTTAGGGACAGACGAGGACACCAGATCCCTCATTCGATGGAGGATGGTGAATGCCTCATGCTTCACGGGCAAGCGTAACGCTGCCCTGAATGGATATGAGTAAGTCAATTTATATCACATCTTCCTATAGTTCTAACTAAGTTTTACTGTGGACTTATATTTTACATTGCTACCCTCATGCAAATTTTATTTTCATTAGGGCGTACATTGAAAGTCGAGGGCTGCCAGTCCTGGTTACACCCCTTTTTCTAAAAAAGAAATGGGAAAACCTAAAACAAAAATATAAGGTTGGTTAACCGTCACAATGATTGGCAATCATTGTGAGTTAATCAGCCATAAGGATGTAAGCATTTAATTTAATTGTAGTTGATGTTTGATCTGAAATTGGAGTGTTTTCTGTTGTCCGTAGGATCTGAAATGCCCCAGAACTGGGGTCAGCACTGAGGGGGGTGAGGCAACCGCTGCGTCCTGGAAGTGGTACGCACTGATGGATGAGGCAATTGGGGGCAGGCCGTCTGTAACGCCGCCTGTCCTCATTGCCTCATCGTGCCAGGACGTGGCGGTTGTTGAACCCCCCTCAGTGGTGACCCCAGAAAGTGACCTAGCCAGGGCTTCCACGGCATCCACTCCAAAACGGAGGCGGGTGGGTGTCGTGGAGGCTCTGAGGGAAATTAATGAAAAGGAAGCGTATTTTGAGGAGGAGATGAAGAAGATGGAGGAGAAGGCAAGAGAGAGAGAGGCAGCTAGAGATGAAAGAGAGGAAAGGCGGCATCGCGAGGCAGTGGAGAGAGAGGAACGGCGGTTTGCAGAGTTGAGGGAGAGGAATGAGAGGAGAGACACTGAGATGAGGGAGAGGGATGAGAGGAGAGACAGGGAGGTGGCCATGAGGGAGGAGCGCTTCCTGTCTCTCCTGGAAAAACTTGTAAATAAATAATAAAAATAAAGTAATTATAACTATGATCTGTCTATTATTACTGTACTCTGAAAGTGTGATGGTTACCCTCAATATTGTTCTCTCTTTCTCTCTCTCTCTCTCTCTCTCTCTCTCTCTCTCTATATATATATATATATATATATATATATATATATATATATATATATATATATGAACACAGTGGCAATAATAGTCACAATAAAGATAATGGAACAGTGACTAGAAATAGTAGTTGTAGTTCATGCATCAGGACCACGGCGTCAGCTGCAATCATGATTTAGGTGCCATCCTAATCCAAGGAAATATGCTGGGCTGAAAAAAACAAAACAGGACTCTGGGGAATAAGCTCCCCAGAGCTAAGTTAGTAACATGCATTTCTGGGATTGCTTAAATGTTTTTTTGAACTGATTATTGAACTGATTAACAGGAACAGCATAAGATTTCACCAAATGTTTTTTGAACTGATTATTGAACTGATTAACAAGAACAGCATAAGATTTCACCAAATGTTTTTTGAACTGATTATTGAACTGATTAACAAGAACAGCATAAGATTTCACCAAATGTTTATTGAACTGATTAACAAGAACAGCATAAGCTACTATTTAAATTGCATAGTCATGGTCTGGCACAACACACATGACCGCCATTCTGTGCCTGTCCTCTGCTCCACAGATAGCGCCTTGAGGGGCTGGTTGGTCATGATCCCATGCTTCTCCCTCCACATCCTCTTCAGGCTCCAACAGGTCCCCATTGCTTAGGCAGATGTTGTGCAGGACTGTGCAGCAGGCAATGACCTCTGGGACATAGAGGACATCCACCTCCAGCGCCTTCAAAAATATGGACCTCCATCTGGTCTTCAGGATTCCAAAGGCCCTCTCCACAACACACCTCGCTCTAGACAGGTGCCCATTGAAGCGGACCTGGAGTTGGTTGTGTAGAGGCTGCCTGTAGGGAGTCATGAGGGCGATGGGTTGCCTGAGGCAGGGGTAGCCACCATCCCCAATGATGCAGAAACCGGGTGGAGGGTACCTTTGCTGGTAGTACAGGGGGCTGTTCTTTAGAACCCTTGCGTCATGAGCCGACCCGGGGAAGCCAATGAACACATCGATAAACTTCGCTGTGTGGTCACACACAGCCTGAAATTGAACAGAATAAAAAATCTTTCTATTCAGGTAACAGGCTGCGTCCTTGATAGGGGGGGTCACACGGACATGGCAGCCGTCAATGCTGCCAACAACCCTGTTGAAGACCGCTGACCCGGCTAACGGGGCAAAACCTGCACCAACATGAGGCAAGTCCTCCTCCGTTGGAAGGCGAACGACCTGGGGGAGTAGAGAGAGGACCTTCCTGCTTGTCTTGTGGACAGCACGGTGCACAGTGGACCGGGGCATAGCAAAGGCTCTGGCTACAACGCGGTAAGAGGTACCACTGGCTAGCCAAAAGAGAAAGACAAGGGCCTCAACGACGGGTCCCCAGCCATGATCACACGGCGTGCTGAGGATGACCATCAGACCGTTGAAGGATGCCCTGGAGAGTCTGAAGTCCACCCTCATGTTACTTTCCCCATCAAAATACAGTGCCAGCAATGGCACCGTATTGTTAAGCTGGCAGTACTGCCTGGGGTTTGGAGCCTGTAGAACAATTAACACAGGACAGTTTTAAAATAAAATTGTATTGAATGCATTTAATGGTATGGGTTATCTTTAGTGTTGCACTTTGCCTGACTGTAGCGAGCATACATTAAATGGAAAATTAATAAATATGTATTATTTAAATGTCTGTTGGGTTGCCTATGCTTTCACTCTTGTATTGTCACTGTAATTAGCTAACTAATAGATGAATCATTAATCATGCAAAAATAACCAAAATGCATTAGTTACAGCTTATATAATATAAACACAATAAACACCCTTATATAAACATATAATATGACTATCTAGCTATGTTAACGTTAGCTATATGTCAGTTGGACAACATTTTATTCCTCCACTTTTGCTAAAAGAACTCAATGGTCATGTCATTTTTTTTAAATGAATTAACAGAAAAAGTATGTATATCAACATACCGGTATGTCTTCTGCTAAAAGGAGTTGGATGATGCGACGGCGTCGTCGCAATCCTCTCATCCGCACGTAAAACAGAGGGCAAATACAAGCAGCAATAAAAACAATCACATTCATTTTGATGAACAAAGCATAGATGTAATTTTCGCGGGTGACAATAGGTGGCGGGAACGCTGAGTACAATTCACAATTTCGCAGAAGAAGAAGGAGGAGGACTGAGATGTTGTGATCGTCACTTCCGGTAAGTACATGAGGCAGTGCGCGATTTGAGACAACACTCCCCCGTCAAATTTTACGCACTATCCAAGTAAGTACATAGTGCACAAAGTGCACTTCTCTGAGTGCACTAAGGGAAGTGCGCGGTTTGGGACACACCTAAAGTGTCCGTGGTTCCTGGGTGAGAGGAGTCCTTCCTGAGGGGAGGAACTCAAAGTGTCCGTGGTTCCTGGGTGAGAGGAGTCCTTCCTTACAGGAGGAACTCAAAGTGTTCGTGGTTCCTGGGTGAGAGGAGTCCTTCCTGAGGGGAGGAACTCAACGTGTCCGTGGTTCCTCGGTGAGAGGAGTCCTTCCTGAGGGGAGGAACTCAAAGTGTCCGTGGTTCCTGGGTGAGAGGAGTCCTTCCTTACAGGAGGAACTGAAAGTGTTCGTGGCTCCTGGGTGAGAGGAGTCCTTGATTATGTTTTTTGCTCTGCTGAGGTAGCGGGATTAGGCCATGCTGTCAAGTAAGGCTCGGCGATATGGAGAAAATAAGATATCGCGATATTCTTGTCCTAATACCTTGATATCGATATTGCGGCGATATAGGGTTGACAATTCATGCTTTAATAAAACTATTTTAACAAAATATCTTCACAATGACATTTTAGATAAATAATCTTCAGTAGGCCTAATGTTGATATTATGAAGTAAAGTAAAGGTACAAATAATAGAACAGCTAGAACAGTCTGGTAAGTTCAGGAAAATGACATCACTTTACTGTAATGCAGCCTTTAAAACCAGGAAAAGACACTTATGTCATATCACGATATGACGATATCCAAAATCTAAGACGATATCTAGTCTCATATCACGATATCGATATAATATCGATATATTGCCCAGCTCTACTGTCAAGTGTGCATACCACACTGTGATGCAGTACTTCAATATGCTCTCTGTGACAGAGCGATAAAAGGCCACCAGCAGCGTCTCCCTTAGGTTGTTTCTCTTAAGCAGTCACAAAACCATTACCTCTATAAATATGGTTCTTCATAAAGCTGTTTTTGGCTAAAAGTATCTTTGCGGGTATGAATGGTTCCATATAATGTGAATATACTTTAAGAGCATGAAATAGAAAAGAGCTTTCGGAGCCCTGCAGGGCTGTGCAAAGCCACAGTTAAAAATAAATAAAAATCAAAGCAC
>JALJEH010000036.1:202500-207500 GCA_023631565.1 Gymnocephalus cernua | reverse complement strand
GCCCAAAACAATCACAAAAAAACTCTGCGTTTTTCTGGAGGGACTGGGTGCTTTCAGGGCTGTGGGAACATGGGGCTGACCCCATTTTTTGGGGGATATGAAACAAGAAGAATATCCAAGAATTGACATCACAGTAAGCAAACATACCATCGTAGGCACAGGCGGAGCATTTCTATTTCAGAGTTCAAACTTTATAAAAGGTTTAAGGTCCTTTTTTTCTAAGCAGATAACTAAGAAAAGTACAAACTGTGAGCATCACAACACTGAAACTCTTTCACACTGACCGGCCAGTTTTAATGACTCAATATCATCTTTCTTCTCCCACTGCTGCTGTTTTTATTGCCATCATTATAACTTATTCTGCCCAGCCTCTGACTCATGCACATCAACAATGACTCTCTCTCCAAATAGTTGTCACAGTCTCTTACTTTTCCTCCGGGGAACGAGAGAGAACGAGCGGTGGAAGCCTCGACGTTGCGGCATTAAAAATCAGTGTCAAGTAAATAAGCCCCCGTGCTCAGCAGCGGACGTCGTTTAAATACATTATTAAATGATCTCGGCCCATTCTGGTTAATTGAAGGGCTCTGGGCTAAGGCTGCGGATTGCTTTCGCCGTCGTCAGGAAGGATTGAAGCAATAGTTTAGGATTTATAACGCAATGGCCATTTTCTTATTCAATCTACCATATCTGTTGCCCAAAGCACCCGCGTGAACAGTTCATATTGGCCGAGCTGCCAATTGCTTTTATCATCTTAGGAACATCTCTAAAATTTGCAAATTGTTGTCAAAGAACGACCTGGAAATGATAATTCACGCTTTCATATCAACAAGGCTTGACTACTGTAACTCTGTGTTTATCTGTCTGAATATGTCTGCTTTGAACAAACTGAACATTGTTCTAAATTCTGCTGCTAGACTTTTAACAGGTTGCCCCTCGAAGGTCTCGTATCACTCCAGTCTTGTCAGCTCTCCATTGGCTCCCTGTAACATTCAGGATCCACTTTAAGATGTTAGTGCTGACTTTCAGGGCCTTAAACGGTCAGGCCCCACAGTATATCCGAGACCTTTTGAAGCCGTATTTCCCTAGCCGGACTCTTCGGTCCTCTGACCAGAACTTGCTTGCAGTCCCTAAGACTGGTTCTAAGACCCGAGGGGACCAGGTCTTTCCAGTCTGTTGCTCCCAGACTGAGGAACGCCCTGCCCCTGTCCGTGCGTCTGGCTGACTCTGTTGTCTCTTTTAAAAAGGATCTGAAAACTTGCTTATTTAGGAAAGCTTTTGGTTGATGGGTTCTCACCCTTTCTTTTGATATATGTATATGCATTTTATACTGTTTGTTCTACCTATTCTGTTGTACAGCACTTTGTGATTTTATCTGTGAAAAGCGCTTTATAAATACATTTTACTTACTTACTTCCTTACTTCCTTACTTACAAGTCTCCTCGCTGCCACCGCAATGACGTGCGCTGCTGGAAGAGTCGCAGCGGTGGAAACGCTCCCAAAATATTGCACTGTGATCGCTGCTTTAAGCAACGAGACTGCAAAGGGTTAAAGCACGTGTTGTCTTCCAGTCCACCATGAATTTGTTTTCCTTCCGGGTCAAAATGTAAAACGTTTTTTGGCACTTTTTTTTTGTTTTTTAACAATGTTTTTGGCACTCAACACTTTTTCTTTTTTTACCCTCGTGTTGTCTTCCCTTCGGCCAGGAACTTGTTGTCCATCCAGGTCAAAAGTTTTGAATTTTTGGTGCTTTTTCAGCATTTGTGGCTCTTTTTTATTATGCTTTTGACACTTTTTAAAACATTTTTGTCACTTTGTTCAACGTTTTGTTTTAAATGCATCATCAATAAACCCAATTTATGTGACATTATGTCTAAGTTTTGAGTTAAAAAGGCAGAAATTGTGAATTATTTTGACTAATTGTTAAGATCAGAGGATGTTGAAACACCCAAAATTCAATGAATGTAATCATTAATTTTACATGCATCCATGTTATATTTGGGCATTTTGGTTCAAAGAAACCCAAATTTCTGATATAAAAAATCTTTGAAAACGGGTCAAATCTGACCCGAGGACAACACAAGGGTTAAACCTAATTTAAATGACATTATACTTAATTTTTTAGTTAAAAAAAGCAGAAATTATGAATTGTTTTGACTAATAGTAACATTTCAAATGCTATAAAATTGAATAAAACACCCAAAAGTCAATGAAAGTAATAATTAATTGTACCTGCAAAGATTGTTATACGGGTTCCATACAACGTACATCACGCATCCGAGTTATTTTGGGGCAATTTGGTTGCAAGAAACTCATATTTCTGATATAAAGAACTTTGAAAACGGGTCAAATTTGACCCTAGGACAACACAAGGGTTAAAGCACGCGGAATAATCTGAGTCTTTAGGATGTTTCGGCACCAGACGCCGGCTGGGTAAAGACGGGTCAAGACTCGGCGGCTGCAACCGAGAAGAGTCCAAAAGGTCCAATCAACACGCTGCAAGTAACATGATGCTCTAATTCTTATTCTGTATTTTATAAAAAAAGGACAACACACATTAATTAGCATTTCTGTAAGTGGCTGACTCTCAACTGCAGTCCTTTGGCCAGATGATGTTAGACCAGAGCAACAACAAGACATTAGTACATGTTAAAGCTCCCATATTCTGCTCATTTTCAGGTTCATAATTGTATTTTCAGGTTGTACCAGAATATGTTTACATGGTTTAATATATTGTTGTTGTACAGCACATCTCTCTCTCACTGCTGCAGCTCCTCTTTTCACCTTGTGTTCAGGTCTCTGTTTTAGCTACAGAGTGAATCATCTTTCCTTCTGTACTATCTTTGATTCCACTCTGCACATGCTCAGTAGCTCAGATGGTAGATCATGTCAGTTAGCTCCACAGACAGTAAAAGAAAGGTTGTTTCTCCAATTTTGGTCAGTTACAAGGCAGGATTAGCCGGGAGACTTCTTCTAAAGGAGGGCGCACATGGAAGTACTTCTTTTGGAGATTATGGTGAACTAGTGTGTGTTGTAGCAGTGTTAGTACAGGTTAGACTATACAGACAGCTAGAGAAACAGATAATCTTTCTCATTAAGCCACGCAGAGCTACAGGAAGCAGCAAGACGTTAGTCACACATCAACAGTATCTCCATTCAGTAGAAGAAGCCATGCAAACATCAGTCAGAACACAGCCAGGCAACACAGAGCCGAGCCGTCTCCTTGCACCGCGCTACATAACATAATCACTCTTACCATTTTTAAATCTGCGTACCGCACTGAGCCGAGTACAAGTCACCCCTTTATAATAGAAAGACTATATAGACTACAGGGTTTTTCCTGCACAGAGACATCACTAGCACCAAAATGGTAATAACTGACATATTTTCCTTTTTCATAAATTTATATCAGCTTGTATGGCCATTTCTCCCAATCTGGTAGCTAATTACACCCAACCTGTTATCCCGTAGCAATGGACTACAGATGGAATGTAACCCGAACATAGGGCCTAATTATGAGAAAAATCTTAGAGCTGTGGGAACATAGAGCTGTGGGAACATGTGGGAACAGGGCTGTGGGAACATAGGGCTGTGGGAACATAGGGCTGTGGGAACATAGGGCTGTGGGAACATAGGGCTGTGGGAACATAGAGCTGTGGGAACATAGGGCTGTGGGAACATAGAGCTGTGGGAACATAGAGCTGTGGGAACATAGAGCTGTGGGAAAATAGAGCTGTGGGAACATAGAGCTGTGGGAACATAGGGCTGTGGGAACATAGAGCTGTGGGAAAATAGAGCTGTGGGAACATAGAGCTGTGGGAACATAGAGCTGTGGGAACATGTGGCCTAACTAACTACTAATAAGCTGCTTTGTTTCTTCGGGACGCTCACCACTAATTAGCAAGTCCGCTGATATAAAATAAAACTTCTCCATGCATGAATCACGTCCCTCGAGCTTCCTCACCAAAGAGAACGTGGTTTCAGTGTGTCAGCGTCCATGACACCAAGACAGCTCAACAGAACAGAGGCAACACGACGACATCACAGCCCTCGAAGCAACTCACACTCACTCCTGTCTGTAGCATCACCAGCTAAGAACATGCTAAGCTAAGTAGCATGCTGCACAACCGCCAAAACAAACAACTCTCTTCAGTGACCTCATCCAAGCAACACAACACAACAAGCACTCAACAGTTTAAAGGTCTGCTCCTACCTACCTTTCTTTCTTTCTTTCTTCCTTCCAGTCGTTCACCTCTCTTCTCTCAGCCATGCTGCAGTGTCAGCCATGTCTTTCACTTCCTGTTTGAGGCTCCACCCTCTCACACCCAGGTGAGTTCAGGGACACGTTCAATCTCAAAACCGTGTGCAACGTTTTGCTGTGGTTTCACGCGGCGTGCAACCGGCCTTGAGGTATGTTGTCTCTCGTTTGGTGGGTGTGTCAGAGGAGATCTGTTTCTGTGTCGCTGCGTGTTGTCAGGGCTGAACATGAATCCACCAAGTTTGAAATGTCATATTTATATATTTACATATACATATATATATATATATATATATATATATATATATATATATATATATAAAATGCCCCCCAAAAAAGAATTCACCATCTGCATCACCAGCCTACCGACGCACAGAGATCAATTCTGATTTATTACGTCTGCTGAGGGAAGTCTGGCAAAGTTTGAAGTGGAGTCTACTCCCTCATATCTCGTGGCAAATCATTTCTTATTGTGTCTCATATCTGCATTTATCATTCAGCAGACGCAGCTCAATTCCCCTCTGTTCCGTATTAAATCTACTTTATGGTTCATACCATCCCGTGGGAAGGAATATTTCATCTTTCAATAAAAGTGTTTGTTTTTGTTCCGTGCATGGGCCTAAATCATGGAGGGGGGGGGAGGGGGGGATATTTAGCAGAGGCACCGTGGCTCCGTCCGGAGATTAGTGCCGCCCAAAATGATTGTGATTGGTTTAAAGAAATGGCAATAAACCAGAGCACGTTG
>JALJEH010000036.1:145000-200000 GCA_023631565.1 Gymnocephalus cernua | reverse complement strand
CCGTTAGCATCCCATTGACTTCCATTCATTCTGGCGTAACTTTGACAGCCAATAACTTTACATCTGAAGCGTTTAAAGACTTTATTTGTCCGTTGTTTATTTCTAAAGAAACACGACGATGTATAAAAGGCTCCGTTACCTTGTACCTCACGTTATGGCTCCGTAGCAGACCTTTTTATAAAAATAGGCTAACGGTTGGGTCATAACCACGAGACTTACTGTCTCATAGTAGAGGAATTACCGTACAGTACAGGAGAAGCTCGCAGGCAGTTTGGACTTACATCAGCTGTTTAGTTTAATTACTAATGTTAACTATCATTTTAGTTATCAATAATTAGCCTGTGCCTATGTTATCTCCTTACATATACCTACGCTCTCCGTCTCTGATAGATTGGGAATGATTGAGATTTCTCTTGGCACAGCTACCAGAAGACTTACAACGTTCAGACACGTTGCTCACGTCACATCTACGTCATCAAGCTCAGTTTGAGGCTGCGCGGTAACGCTCAGACATCACCGGGGAAGTGACGTCGCTGGTCTCCGTGGAAGTCTAGCTTTGTCCATTAATTTCACTGTCTATGATTCTTCCTCACCGTACTTCCTTCCTGCTTTGCTCCCGTCAGAACTACTACGGCCACTAGAGGGCGCCGCCACTAGAAACCTAAATATAGGTGCGTGAACAAATGACCAATGGGAGCGTTATTCGGGGGAGGACCGTCTCATCTTGATCTTTTAACCCTCGTGTCGTCCTCGGGTCAAATTTGACCTGTTCTCAAAACTTCTATAAGAGAAATATGAGTTTCTTTTTAACCAAATTACCCAAAACGTTAAGTAGAATTGCAAGTACTTGATCACTGCTTTCATTGAATTTTGGATATTCAATTTGATATAATTTGAAGAAAATTGAAATGGGTTTAAAACCTGACTAAACTTTGACATCCCAAAAAAGAAATTTGCATCGAAAACGTCAAAAAAGTGACAAAAACATTGAAAATAGTGGTTTTAAAAAAAAGGGACAAAAACGTCAGAAAATGTGTCAAAATATAAAAAAAAAACTGTAATAAAAATAAAGTGTTAATTTAGACCCAGAAGGACAACAAGTCAACCAGAAGACAACACAAGGGTTAAATCCCTATTTGTTCCACGGAATAATGAGAGAAATATTGCGATCAAATGCATCATTCAGGTACGTCAACACGAATAAATAATCATTATCTAAATCTACAAGGAGACGTGTAAGTGATGAGGGACTTGTTTTGTCTGTTTCCTCTTTTCACTGCACAGTTTTATCATTCGTGACGTGCGTTTGAAATTGGACATCAAATAATCCATTCTGTCTTTTATTGCAGAGCTTAACGCTGTGTAATATAACACATTAGCATAATTCCAAAGGAAGATATTTCATGAGCTAGAAGTTATCCAAAGTGAAGAAATGGTCAGAGATTTACAGAATCATGAATCACATCCTTCAGACAAATGAAAACGTAACGGGCTGCCGTCATAAATCACACAGAACGCCATTAAGATCCGTCTACACGGGGGAAGAGACGGATGATTGTTTTTCTCTCTCTGCACATCTTAATATGAAAATAATGTCACTGTGATTCTTTTTATATAACGTGGGGACGCACGCTGTGTTTCCCAGTGTAGACGCCACGCCCGGTCTCACAGAATCCCGTGAAATGATCACGACCCGGTAACAGCTCCTTACGTGGCCACGAAAAACAACAACAATGTAAAGTCAACGAGAAGATGACGTAGCGCTAGGAGCGACTACGGTAGCAAGTAGCATGAAAGGCCGAAAATCCGCGTAAGCAGGTCGGTCGGGTCAAACAACACAGGACTTAATAATAATAATAATAATAATAATAATAATAATAATAATAATAATAATAATAATAATAATACATTTAGTTTATCGCACCGTTGGGACGAAAAGAGAGCTGAGCCAGAAGGCAAAGCTCTCGATCTACCGGTCAGTTTTCGTTCCTACCCTCACCTATGGTCATGAAGGCTGGAGGTCATGACCATAGAACCAGATCCAGGGTACAAGCGGCCGAAATGGGTTTCCTCAGGAGGGGGGCTGGTGTCTCCCTTAGATATGATGAGGGTGAGAAGCTCAGTCATCCGTGAGGAGCTCGGAGTAGAGCCGCTGCTCCTTCACGTCGAAAGGAGCCAGTTGAGGTGGTTCGGGCATCTGGTAAGGATGCCCCCTGGGCGCCTCCCTAGGGAGGTGGTCCAGGCACGTCCAGCTGGGAGGAGGCCTCGGGGAAGACCCAGGACTAGGTGGAGGGACGTCCAGCTGGGAGGAGGCCTCGGGGAAGACCCAGGACTATGTGGAGGGACGTCCAGCTGGGAGGAGACCTCGGGGAAGACCCAGGACTAGGTGGAGGGACGTCCAGCTGGGAGGAGACCTCGGGGAAGACCCAGGACTAGGTGGAGGGACGTCCAGCTGGGAGGAGACCTCGGGGAAGACCCAGGACTAGGTGGAGGGACGTCCAGCTGGGAGGAGACCTCGGGGAAGACCCAGGACTAGGTGGAGGGACGTCCAGCTGGGAGGAGACCTCGGGGGAGACCCAGGACTAGGTGGAGGGACGTCCAGCTGGGAGGAGACCTCGGGGGAGACCCAGGACTAGGTGGAGGGACGTCCAGCTGGGAGGAGACCTCGGGGAAGACCCAGGACTAGGTGGAGGGATTACATCTCCAACCTGGCCTGGGAACGCCTCGGGATCCCCCAGTCAGAGCTGGTTAATGTGGCTCGGGAAAGGGAAGTTTGGGGTCCTCTGCTGGAGCTGCTCCCCCCGCGACCCGACCACGGATAAGAGGACGACGATGGATAGATGGAATAATACATTTTATTTGTAAAGCACTTTTCATAAGAGAATCTCAAAGTGCTACAGAAACCACATTAAAACGCAGAAAATATATACAAGCGATAAAATACATACAGAAAATACACATTAAAAGAAACAGCTAAAAGAGAAGTTTAGTGCAAATTAAACTCCGCAAAACCTAAGGACAACTTAAAGATGCCACATTCTGCTCCTTTTCAGGTCCATAATTTTATTTTCAGGTTCATAATTGTATTTTAAGGTTGTACCAGAATATGTTTACATGGTTTAAGTTAGTTAGTTAATTTTTATTTCTGTGTCATGCCAAACACCTTGGCCCATCCCACATGGGATTACAAGACACCACAAATCAAACATCTTCCTGTCCCACATACAAATAATTGGGAGTAATACATAAATACAAATATATTCATACATACACATGTACACATACACACACACACACACACACACACAAATAACAATTTCTCATCTACAATTATTCTCGATATTTAATATATTGTTGTTGTACAGCACATCTCTCTCTCACTGCTGCAGCTCCTCTTTTCACCTTGTGTTCAGGTCTCTGTTTTAGCTACAGAGTGAATCATCTTTCCTTCTGTACTATACTATATTCATGGTTTTCACCACACTAATAAAGACATTGGTTTCCTCCTCGCTCCAAAAGTGTGGTGCTGTCTGCGTCTCGCCACGTTTACCTCTACTTCCTGTTTACTTCCTGTATACTGCACGCGGTGCATACAAGAAGTTCCTCTACTCAAAAGACCAAGATTCCTTGTGAATAGAACATGTGCAGAACACAAATCAATGTTACTTCTGTTATTGGCTGCATGTAAACGTAGTCAATGAATGGGAAAGCGTGTCCGAACTTGGTCAGGTGCCGTTGGCGTTTGTTATTGATGCTAAAAGTCTCCTTTAGCGTCAGATCTAAACGCGCTGGGTCGGGACTATTGGCGTCACTTTTGATGGAGTCTAATATCCAAAGAACTTTGTACATTTCATTATGCATACGTGCAATAAAACCTTTGCATATCTGCAACGACGTCTCTCCAGATTGAAGTAGGCTCGGAGACTCTCTCGTGCGTTCCTCCGTCTCGGTGTGATTGCAGCGGCCGTGTCGTCAGCAGAGCTTCATTTCACCTGCAGCTCGCCTCTTTCATCACGTGTATCGATCCGGGGAAAGATAAAGAAAGAAGAAAGGAGGGATTTGTCTCCAGTGGTCAGGACACCTTGTGATCGACTTCTTGTTTTCAGGGATTTTCTGAAAGTCAAGTCAGATATTTTCAGGTTGAGGTTTTGGACACATCTGAAGAAATCAGCCGTCTGAGACTCGAATATGTTGTGACGCTTCCTTTGTCTCACGGTGAGTTTAATTACCAGAGATAGTGAAGGTTATAGCGAGCGTGATTAGTATAACCCAAACAACACTGGCTTGTCGAGGCTGATCAATCAACGTTTGGGAGTTTAAATATTCAATAATATGAACAAACAATCTGGATACAACAATTATTTGCTTCTTTTATGTTAATTTTGAACACATAGTGAGCAGAACACTGTGTGACCTACAACATATTCTCATTAACAGGTCCGTATGATTTTGTAGTTGGTGGAAAATAATCTTATTTTATCGAGACAGCGAGGGTGAGCTGGGTCCGAAGAAAGCTTGGCAGGGCAGACGATTCTGAAGGAGGGTTGTTTGTAGGACACGGAGCAGACAGGTCAGCACGAGAACAGGAAACTATAGACTTGGAACAAATAACAAAGGCCGGTGTAATAGCATAGTGATAGTGAGCAACAATCGGGCAGTCAGACTGGTCTTTCAAGGCAGATGATGGAGCAGGATGATTAGCAGGTGTGCTGATTGGAATTGGTGCCTGGTGTGGGGAGAATCAACAGGGGGGGGGGGGGGGGGGGGGGCGTGTCCACACTCTGTGACATGCAGGGAACAGGAACACAGACAGACAGACAGACAATCAAAACACACCAAACACACAAAGACAGTGTGTAAACTGGACCATCAGGTCCCGTTGCTCTGGACGGAGACCAGTGAGGTCACTTCCCCGGTGATGTCTGAGCGTTACTGCGCAGCCTCAAACTGAGCTTGATGACGTAGATGTGACGTGAGCAACGTGTCTGAACGTTGTAAGTCTTCTGGTAGCTGTGCCAAGAGAAATCTCAATCATTCCCAATCTATCAGAGACGGAGAGCGTAGGTATATGTAAGGAGATAACATAGGCACAGGATAATTACTGATAACTAAAATGATAGTTCCATCCATCCATCGTCGTCCGCTTATCCGTGGTCGGGTCGCGGGGGGAGCAGCTCCAGCAGGGGACCCCAAACTTCCCTTTCCCGAGCCACATTAACCAGCTCTGACTGGGGGATCCCGAGGCGTTCCCAGGCCAGGTTGGAGATGTAATCCCTCCACCTAGTCCTGGGTCTTCCCCGAGGTCTCCTCCCAGCTGGACGTCCCTCCACCTAGTCCTGGGTCTTCCCCGAGGTCTCCTCCCAGCTGGACGTCCCTCCACCTAGTCCTGGGTCTTCCCCGAGGTCTCCTCCCAGCTGGACGTGCCTCCACCTAGTCCTGGGTCTTCCCCGAGGTCTCCTCCCAGCTGGACGTGCCTCCACCTAGTCCTGGGTCTTCCCCGAGGTCTCCTCCCAGCTGGACGTGCCTGGACCACCTCAACTGGCTCCTTTCGACGTGAAGGAAAAATGCTAGTTAACATTAGTAATTAAACTAAACAGCTGATGTAAGTCCAAACTGCCTGCGAGCTTCTCCTGTACTGTACGGTAATTCCTCTACTATGAGACAGTAAGTCTCGTGGTTATGACCCAACCGTTAGCCTATTTTTATAAAAACGTCTGCTACGGAGCCATAACGTGAGGTACAAGGTAACGGAGCCTTTTATACATCGTCGTGTTTCTTTAGAAATAAACAACGGACAAATGAAGTCTTTAAACGCTTCAGATGTCAATGGGACGCTAACGGGGGGTGATGGCTTGTTAGCAACAAAATGGCGCCATAGGAGGCTTCGCTCTGAGGAGGCGGGCTTGCCCCCTTGTAAACACACGGCAGGCATAAGAAATGTAGAAATAAAACACATTCACACACACACCAGACTGTCACCGTGTGGACGCCACGGCAGGCGAGGGAGTGACAAAACGTATATATTCGTATGATATCTTATCCCAAGGACCCCTTAACTGAAAGAGAGACGGAGCAGGGACCCCCTACTGCATATATTGTATAAAATGAAGCTGCATATTAAACTGGGGCTACAGTAACGTGTAGGGCGGCCTAAAGCCTTTATATACATACCTTTTTAGTGCATAGAATACTAAGATATTAAAATATTAATTGTTGGCATGATTTAATAAATCATCTTTTATGTGGCCCAGTGAATCTTTATGATGAACTGTATCTGCTATCTTAGTGACTACCTATAGGCCAGTAAGCCTATCATCAGTGGAGATTTATATTTGCTAATAATATGTGGGAATTATGTTTAGACATTTTAATTTTTGAGGCCCCCCTGCAGTGAATCTGAGGACCCCCTAGGGGTCCCAGACCCCCTGTTGAAGATCTCTGTCTTATGCCAACCGATCGCATGTTTTAGGGGCCGCTGCAAGCCGAAGGGCGCTTTTTGCGTCGCTTCAGACGCTGACCGCCACTGTCCAAACGTCCGACTTCTCTCTCCCAGCGCTCCTGTCTTAAGCTGTCCTCTCAATAAAGGTAAAAGCCCTAAATAAGTCGTAAAAACTGAAAAGAAAATTGTTTTTTTATTAGCTTGCGCTCCTGACTGCAGATGAAGTTACCCATCAGGGACGACAAAGAGACTGAACTGAACAAAATCCGTCCATCCACTCATGAAACACAACTTTCTTACTGCCTTAATCTCAGCTGTGAATAAACGCCTGATGCACCTGAATGCAGCTTTTCTCCTCTACGGCGGGACGGAGATACACGCTGTAAGATTTAGCCGTGCTGGCTTTGTCCCAAGCCACACCATTCCTCTTCCTATCTCTTTTCCCCTTAACTTCTGTATCACAGTCATGATTTCCTGACGGAGCAGCCAAAGTCTTTATATTGACCCTATCAAGCCTCTTTGTAGCCGACCAAAGATTGGTTTCTTTGTCGCAGACTTATCTGCAGACAAACAAACAGGTTGGTGGGATTTACTGTCGAGCTGGAAGGCTTGTGTTATTTCAGGGTTTGTCCTCTTTTAAGGCTGCATTTACATGGCTACGTTTTGGTTTTTAAGCGTAGTTTTGAGCCACATGTCAGGCATATACATATATGTATGACATGTTTTGATTGAGATTATACCTGACCTGTGGTCATCACCGCACAGAGGATCATCGGCTGCCCCCTCCCCTCCCTGAAGGACATCCATTCATCCCGCTGCCTCAGCAGAGCTAAGGCAATCATCACAGACACTCCCATCCGGGAATGAGAGGGGGAAGCGCCAGAGCAGGGGGAATGAGAGGGGGAAACACAAGAGCAGGGGGAATGAGAGGGGGAAACACAAGAGCAGGGGGAATGAGAGGGGAAAAGCCAGAGCAGGGGGAATGAGAGGGGGAAACACCAGAGCAGGGGGAATGAGAGGGGGAAACACCAGAGCAGGGGGAATGAGAGGGGGAAACACCAGAGCAGGGGGAATGAGAGGGGGAAACACCAGAGCAGGGGGAATGAGAGGGGGGAAACACCAGAGCAGGGGGAATGAGAGGGGGAAACACCAGAGCAGGGAGAATGAGAGGGGGAAACACAAGAGCAGGGGGAATGAGAGGGGGAAACACAGGAGCAGGGGGAATGAGAGGGGGAAACACAAGAGCAGGGGGAATGAGAGGGGGAAACACAAGAGCAGGGGGAATGAGAGGGGGAAACACAGGAGCAGGGGGAATGAGAGGGGGAAACACCAGAGCAGGGGGAATGAGAGGGGGAAACACCAGAGCAGGGGGAATGAGAGGGGGAAACACCAGAGCAGGAGGAATGAGAGGGGGAAACACCAGAGCAGGGGGAATGAGAGGGGGAAACACCAGAGCAGGGGGAATGAGAGGGGGAAACACCAGAGCAGGGGGAATGAAAGGGGGGAAACACCAGAGCAGGGGGAATGAGAGGGGGAAACACCAGAGCAGGGAGAATGAGAGGGGGAAACGCCAGAGCAGGGGGAATGAGAGGGGGGAAACACCAGAGCAGGGGGAATGAGAGGGGGAAACACCAGAGCAGGGGGAATGAGAGGGAGAAACGCCAGAGCAGGGGGAATGAGAGGGGGGAAACACCAGAGCAGGGGGAATGAGAGGGGGAAACACCAGAGCAGGGGGAATGAGAGGGGGAAACACCAGAGCAGGGAGAATGAGAGGGGGAAACACCAGAGCAGGGAGAATGAGAGGGGGAAACACAAGAGCAGGGGGAATGAGAGGGGGAAACACAGGAGCAGGGGGAATGAGAGGGGGAAACACAAGAGCAGGGGGAATGAGAGGGGGAAACACAGGAGCAGGGGGAATGAGAGGGGGGAAACACCAGAGCAGGGAGAATGAGATGGGGAAACACAAGAGCAGGGGGAATGAGAGGGGGGAACACCAGAGCAGGGGGAATGAGAGGGGGGAACACCAGAGCAGGGGGAATGAGAGGGGGAAACACCAGAGCAGGGGGAATGAGAGGGGGGAACACCAGAGCAGGGGGAATGAGAGGGGGAAACACCAGAGCAGGGGGAATGAGAGGGGGGAACACCAGAGCAGGGGGAATGAGAGGGGGAAACACAAGAGCAGGGGGAATGAGAGGGGGAAACACAAGAGCAGGGGGAATGAGAGGGGGAAACACCAGAGCAGGGGGAATGAGAGGGGGAACACCAGAGCAGGGGGAATGAGAGGGGGTAGCAGAAGATAATCCTTTCTAAACCAAAACGTAGCGGTGTAAATATCTGCTTCAGAGAAACTGGCCGATTTCCGTGTGTGGTTGTGTTTCAGGACGGAGACGGAGACGGAGATCGTCTCCAGCGGGGCTATTAACCAGGTGATTGCCCCCCATTTACTTCAGATACAGATTGAATGGCTCCTCTGGTTGGTGACACCGGGGGCTCGCCGGCTGCGTGAACATCAGTCAATAATTTGGAAGCGCTTGAACGAGCGCAGATAATTTGCCGTGGAAATAAGCAATCATCCAGACGCGGTTGTTCCCTTCGGTGAAAACCAATCTGCTGAAGAAGTGCAGAGAAAGAGAAGAATCAGTGAAGTGTGAAGTATTAACATGGACTGTACTAAGATGTTGATGTAAACACTGAATAGAATAATCACATTGACTGTGAAAGTGTTTGGTTGTAGAGACAAATCCACAGAGGATTACGCTTTTTTAGCCTCGTTTAGCTTGTTTTTGGTTTTAACCCTCCTGCCCTCTTCGGCCATTTTTGTACATTTTTCTCAAGTTTTTTTTATTTCATTTTGTATAAATTTCTTTTATTTATTCGGGGACAGTGCACAAAAAACATTAGTCTATAAAAGAAGAGATGTCATGTGCCAGGTTGTAGCAGAAAATGCTAATTTCCACCTGCAGTCCCTGGACAGGTTGATGTTATACTTACAAAAAATCATGTTGTGATCATTTTTTAGTCACATTTTTTGTAATCCAGTGTTTTTTTACTCTTACATGTTCTTTATACTCAAATGATTCATGTTGTACCCTCTCACCCTCTTCGTGGCAAAAACGTACACGCGCACAAAAACTGCTGTTAAATCATCATATATTAATATTTGTTTCTGCTTTTTTTTCATAAATCACTTAAACAACTTGTCACTTGCTCAAAACTACCAAATATTCAATACTTTTTCAGGATTTTAACCCTTTAAATGCCAGTTTGTTTATGTTGAAGTATTTCAATTTTTATTACAAAAAAACACAGAAAATTATATTTTTTCCATATAATGAATAAAATTGAAATTGAGGGGAAATGACCATGTTTTCACTCTGTTGTTATTACACGCAGGCCTGAGTTACACACACATGCACTAATGGAGAGATGTCCCATGGAGAGGCACCCCGAGCAGCTGGGGTGCTCAAGGGCACCTCTCCGGCTACCAGTCCACACTCCGTACTTCGGACTTGAACCAGCGACCCTCCGGTTCCCTACAGACTGAGCTACTGCCACCCCCCCCCCTCCCCAATCATCTCTTTCAAACCAAAGCAACAGTCCATAAAATGTCATGTTTTTCATTGCGGGGAAGGGATCATTAGTGATGGCGTACTGGGTCAGCATCTCTGGTCACACAGCAGGTTAACACCATCTTAATCATGGTCTGAGTGACTCACTGACCTGTACTCTCACTGACCTGCTCTCACTGACCTGCTCTCACTGACCTGCTCTCACTGACCTGTACTCTCACTGACCTGCTCTCACTGACCTGCTCTCACTGACCTGCTCACTGACCTGCTCTCACTGACCTGCTCTCACTGACCTGCTCACTGACCTACTCTCACTGACCTGCTCTCACTGACCTGTACTCTCACTGACCTACTCTCACTGACCTGCTCTCACTGACCTGCTCTCACTGACCTACTCTCACTGACCTGCTCTCACTGACCTGCTCTCACTGACCTGCTCTCACTGACCTGCTCTCACTGACCTGCTCTCACTGACCTGCTCACTGACCTGCTCTCACTGACCTACTCTCACTGACCTGTACTCTCACTGACCTACTCTCACTGACCTGCTCTCACTGACCTGCTCACTGACCTGCTCTCACTGACCTACTCTCACTGACCTGTACTCTCACTGACCTACTCTCACTGACCTGCTCTCACTGACCTGCTCACTGACCTACTCTCACTGACCTACTCTCACTGACCTGTACTCTCACTGACCTACTCTCACTGACCTGTACTCTCACTGACCTACTCTCACTGACCTGCTCTCACTGACCTGCTCACTGACCTGTACTCTCACTGACCTACTCTCACTGACCTACTCTCACTGACCTGTACTCTCACTGACCTACTCTCACTGACCTGCTCTCACTGACCTGCTCTCACTGACCTGCTCTCACTGACCTGCTCACTGACCTGCTCTCACTGACCTGCTCTCACTGACGTGCTCTCACTGACCTGTACTCTCACTGACCTACTCTCACTGACCTGCTCTCACTGACCTGCTCTCACTGACCTGCTCTCACTGACCTGCTCTCACTGACCTGTACTCTCACTGACCTGCTCTCACTGACCTGCTCTCACTGACCTGTACTCTCACTGACCTACTCTCACTGACCTGCTCTCACTGACCTGCTCTCACTGACCTGCTCACTGACCTGCTCTCACTGACCTGCTCACTGACCTGCTCTCACTGACCTGCTCACTGACCTGCTCTCACTGACCTGCTCTCACTGACCTGCTCTCACTGACCTGCTCTCACTGACCTGTACTCTCACTGACCTACTCTCACTGACCTGCTCTCACTGACCTGCTCTCACTGACCTGCTCTCACTGACCTGCTCTCACTGACCTGCTCACTGACCTACTCTCACTGACCTACTCTCACTGACCTGCTCTCACTGACCTGCTCTCACTGACCTGCTCTCACTGACCTGCTCACTGACCTGCTCTCACTGACCTGTACTCTCACTGACCTGCTCTCACTGACCTGCTCTCACTGACCTGCTCTCACTGACCTGCTCACTGACCTGCTCTCACTGACCTACTCTCACTGACCTACTCTCACTGACCTGCTCTCACTGACCTGCTCTCACTGACCTGCTCACTGACCTGCTCTCACTGACCTGCTCACTGACCTGCTCTCACTGACCTGCTCTCACTGACCTGTACTCTCACTGACCTACTCTCACTGACCTGTACTCTCACTGACCTGCTCTCACTGACCTGCTCTCACTGACCTACTCTCACTGACCTGTACTCTCACTGACCTACTCTCACTGACCTACTCTCACTGACCTGCTCTCACTGACCTGCTCTCACTGACCTGCTCTCACTGACCTGCTCACTGACCTGCTCTCACTGACCTACTCTCACAGACCTACTCTCACTGACCTGCTCTCACTGACCTGCTCTCACTGACCTGCTCACTGACCTGCTCTCACTGACCTGCTCACTGACCTGCTCTCACTGACCTGCTCTCACTGACCTGCTCTCACTGACCTGCTCTCACTGACCTGTACTCTCACTGACCTGCTCTCACTGACCTACTCTCACTGACCTGTACTCTCACTGACCTACTCTCACTGACCTGTACTCTCACTGACCTGTACTCTCACTGACCTGCTCTCACTGACCTGCTCTCACTGACCTGTACTCTCACTGACCTGCTCTCACTGACCTGTACTCTCACTGACCTGTACTCTCACTGACCTGTACTCTCACTGACCTGTACTCTCACTGACCTACTCTCACTGACCTACTCTCACTGACCTGTACTCTCACTGACCTGCTCTCACTGACCTGTACTCTCACTGACCTGCTCTCACTGACCTGCTCTCACTGACCTGCTCTCACTGACCTGCTCTCACTGACCTGCTCTCACTGACCTGCTCTCACTGACCTGCTCTCACTGACCTGCTCACTGACCTGCTCTCACTGACCTGCTCTCACTGACCTGCTCTCACTGACCTGTACTCTCACTGACCTACTCTCACTGACCTACTCTCACTGACCTGCTCTCACTGACCTACTCTCACTGACCTGTACTCTCACTGACCTGCTCTCACTGACCTACTCTCACTGACCTGTACTCTCACTGACCTGTACTCTCACTGACCTACTCTCACTGACCTGTACTCTCACTGACCTACTCTCACTGACCTGCTCTCACTGACCTACTCTCACTGACCTACTCTCACTGACCTGCTCTCACTGACCTGCTCTCACTGACCTGCTCTCACTGACCTACTCTCACTGACCTGCTCTCACTGACCTACTCTCACTGACCTGTACTCTCACTGACCTGCTCTCACTGACCTACTCTCACTGACCTGTACTCTCACTGACCTGTACTCTCACTGACCTACTCTCACTGACCTGTACTCTCACTGACCTGCTCTCACTGACCTACTCTCACTGACCTGTACTCTCACTGACCTGCTCTCACTGACCTACTCTCACTGACCTGTACTCTCACTGACCTGTACTCTCACTGACCTACTCTCACTGACCTGTACTCTCACTGACCTGCTCTCACTGACCTGCTCTCACTGACCTACTCTCACTGACCTGCTCTCACTGACCTACTCTCATTGACCTACTCTCACTGACCTACTCTCACTGACCTACTCTCACTGACCTACTCTCACTGACCTGCTCTCACTGACCTGCTCTCACTGACCTGTACTCTCACTGACCTACTCTCACTGACCTGCTCTCACTGACCTACTCTCACTGACCTGCTCTCACTGACCTACTCTCACTGACCTACTCTCACTGACCTGCTCTCACTGACCTGCTCTCACTGACCTGTACTCTCACTGACCTGCTCTCACTGACCTGCTCACTGACCTGCTCTCACTGACCTGCTCTCACTGACCTGCTCTCACTGACCTGCTCACTGACCTACTCTCACTGACCTACTCTCACTGACCTGCTCTCACTGACCTGCTCTCACTGACCTGCTCTCACTGACCTGCTCACTGACCTGCTCTCACTGACCTGTACTCTCACTGACCTGCTCTCACTGACCTGCTCTCACTGACCTGCTCTCACTGACCTGCTCACTGACCTGCTCTCACTGACCTGCTCTCACTGACCTGCTCTCACTGACCTACTCTCACTGACCTGCTCTCACTGACCTGCTCTCACTGACCTGCTCACTGACCTGCTCTCACTGACCTGCTCACTGACCTGCTCTCACTGACCTGCTCTCACTGACCTACTCTCACTGACCTGCTCTCACTGACCTGCTCTCACTGACCTGTACTCTCACTGACCTGCTCTCACTGACCTGTACTCTCACTGACCTGTACTCTCACTGACCTGCTCTCACTGACCTGCTCTCACTGACCTGTACTCTCACTGACCTGCTCTCACTGACCTACTCTCACTGACCTGTACTCTCACTGACCTGCTCTCACTGACCTGTACTCTCACTGACCTACTCTCACTGACCTGCTCTCACTGACCTGCTCTCACTGACCTGTACTCTCACTGACCTGCTCTCACTGACCTGTACTCTCACTGACCTGTACTCTCACTGACCTGTACTCTCACTGACCTGTACTCTCACTGACCTGTACTCTCACTGACCTGTACTCTCACTGACCTACTCTCACTGACCTGTACTCTCACTGACCTGCTCTCACTGACCTGTACTCTCACTGACCTACTCTCACTGACCTGCTCTCACTGACCTGCTCACTGACCTGTACTCTCACTGACCTACTCTCACTGACCTACTCTCACTGACCTGTACTCTCACTGACCTGCTCTCACTGACCTGTACTCTCACTGACCTACTCTCACTGACCTGTACTCTCACTGACCTACTCTCACTGACCTGTACTCTCACTGACCTACTCTCACTGACCTGCTCTCACTGACCTGCTCACTGACCTGTACTCTCACTGACCTACTCTCACTGACCTACTCTCACTGACCTGTACTCTCACTGACCTACTCTCACTGACCTGCTCTCACTGACCTGCTCTCACTGACCTGCTCTCACTGACCTGCTCACTGACCTGCTCTCACTGACCTGCTCTCACTGACCTGCTCTCACTGACCTGCTCTCACTGACCTGCTCTCACTGACCTGCTCTCACTGACCTGCTCTCACTGACCTGTACTCTCACTGACCTACTCTCACTGACCTGCTCTCACTGACCTGCTCTCACTGACCTGCTCTCACTGACCTGCTCTCACTGACCTGTACTCTCACTGACCTGCTCTCACTGACCTGCTCTCACTGACCTGTACTCTCACTGACCTACTCTCACTGACCTGCTCTCACTGACCTGCTCTCACTGACCTGCTCACTGACCTGCTCTCACTGACCTGCTCACTGACCTGCTCTCACTGACCTGCTCACTGACCTGCTCTCACTGACCTGCTCTCACTGACCTGCTCTCACTGACCTGCTCTCACTGACCTGTACTCTCACTGACCTACTCTCACTGACCTGCTCTCACTGACCTGCTCTCACTGACCTGCTCTCACTGACCTGCTCTCACTGACCTGCTCACTGACCTACTCTCACTGACCTACTCTCACTGACCTGCTCTCACTGACCTGCTCTCACTGACCTGCTCTCACTGACCTGCTCACTGACCTGCTCTCACTGACCTGTACTCTCACTGACCTGCTCTCACTGACCTGCTCTCACTGACCTGCTCTCACTGACCTGCTCACTGACCTGCTCTCACTGACCTACTCTC
The DNA here is from genome assembly GCA_023631565.1 of Gymnocephalus cernua. NCBI lineage: Eukaryota > Metazoa > Chordata > Actinopteri > Perciformes > Percidae > Gymnocephalus > Gymnocephalus cernua. The sequence continues at coordinate 184,789 of JALJEH010000036.1, read as the reverse complement.
ACTGACCTACTCTCACTGACCTGCTCTCACTGACCTGCTCTCACTGACCTGCTCACTGACCTGCTCTCACTGACCTGCTCACTGACCTGCTCTCACTGACCTGCTCTCACTGACCTGTACTCTCACTGACCTACTCTCACTGACCTGTACTCTCACTGACCTGCTCTCACTGACCTGCTCTCACTGACCTACTCTCACTGACCTGTACTCTCACTGACCTACTCTCACTGACCTACTCTCACTGACCTGCTCTCACTGACCTGCTCTCACTGACCTGCTCTCACTGACCTGCTCACTGACCTGCTCTCACTGACCTACTCTCACTGACCTACTCTCACTGACCTGCTCTCACTGACCTGCTCTCACTGACCTGCTCACTGACCTGCTCTCACTGACCTGCTCACTGACCTGCTCTCACTGACCTGCTCTCACTGACCTGCTCTCACTGACCTACTCTCACTGACCTGCTCTCACTGACCTGCTCTCACTGACCTGCTCTCACTGACCTGTACTCTCACTGACCTGCTCTCACTGACCTACTCTCACTGACCTGTACTCTCACTGACCTACTCTCACTGACCTGTACTCTCACTGACCTGCTCTCACTGACCTGCTCTCACTGACCTGTACTCTCACTGACCTGCTCTCACTGACCTGTACTCTCACTGACCTGTACTCTCACTGACCTGTACTCTCACTGACCTGTACTCTCACTGACCTACTCTCACTGACCTACTCTCACTGACCTGTACTCTCACTGACCTGCTCTCACTGACCTGTACTCTCACTGACCTGCTCTCACTGACCTACTCTCACTGACCTGTACTCTCACTGACCTACTCTCACTGACCTGCTCTCACTGACCTACTCTCACTGACCTGTACTCTCACTGACCTGCTCTCACTGACCTACTCTCACTGACCTGTACTCTCACTGACCTGTACTCTCACTGACCTACTCTCACTGACCTGTACTCTCACTGACCTACTCTCACTGACCTGCTCTCACTGACCTACTCTCACTGACCTACTCTCACTGACCTGCTCTCACTGACCTGCTCTCACTGACCTGCTCTCACTGACCTACTCTCACTGACCTGCTCTCACTGACCTACTCTCACTGACCTGTACTCTCACTGACCTGCTCTCACTGACCTACTCTCACTGACCTGTACTCTCACTGACCTGTACTCTCACTGACCTACTCTCACTGACCTGTACTCTCACTGACCTGCTCTCACTGACCTACTCTCACTGACCTGTACTCTCACTGACCTGTACTCTCACTGACCTACTCTCACTGACCTGTACTCTCACTGACCTGCTCTCACTGACCTGCTCTCACTGACCTACTCTCACTGACCTGCTCTCACTGACCTACTCTCATTGACCTACTCTCACTGACCTACTCTCACTGACCTACTCTCACTGACCTGCTCTCACTGACCTGCTCTCACTGACCTGTACTCTCACTGACCTACTCTCACTGACCTGCTCTCACTGACCTGTACTCTCACTGACCTACTCTCACTGACCTGCTCTCACTGACCTGCTCTCACTGACCTGTACTCTCACTGACCTGCTCTCACTGACCTGCTCACTGACCTGCTCTCACTGACCTGCTCTCACTGACCTGCTCTCACTGACCTGCTCACTGACCTACTCTCACTGACCTGTACTCTCACTGACCTACTCTCACTGACCTGCTCTCACTGACCTGCTCTCACTGACCTGCTCTCACTGACCTGCTCACTGACCTGCTCTCACTGACCTGTACTCTCACTGACCTGCTCTCACTGACCTGCTCTCACTGACCTGCTCTCACTGACCTGCTCACTGACCTGCTCTCACTGACCTGCTCTCACTGACCTGCTCTCACTGACCTACTCTCACTGACCTGCTCTCACTGACCTGCTCTCACTGACCTGCTCACTGACCTGCTCTCACTGACCTGCTCACTGACCTGCTCTCACTGACCTGCTCTCACTGACCTACTCTCACTGACCTGCTCTCACTGACCTGCTCTCACTGACCTGCTCTCACTGACCTGCTCTCACTGACCTGTACTCTCACTGACCTGCTCTCACTGACCTGCTCTCACTGACCTGCTCTCACTGACCTGCTCTCACTGACCTGCTCTCACTGACCTACTCTCACTGACCTGTACTCTCACTGACCTGCTCTCACTGACCTGTACTCTCACTGACCTGTACTCTCACTGACCTGCTCTCACTGACCTGCTCTCACTGACCTGTACTCTCACTGACCTGCTCTCACTGACCTGTACTCTCACTGACCTGTACTCTCACTGACCTGTACTCTCACTGACCTGTACTCTCACTGACCTGTACTCTCACTGACCTACTCTCACTGACCTGTACTCTCACTGACCTGCTCTCACTGACCTGTACTCTCACTGACCTACTCTCACTGACCTGCTCTCACTGACCTACTCTCACTGACCTGTACTCTCACTGACCTACTCTCACTGACCTACTCTCACTGACCTACTCTCACTGACCTGCTCTCACTGACCTGCTCTCACTGACCTACTCTCACTGACCTGCTCTCACTGACCTGCTCTCACTGACCTGTACTCTCACTGACCTACTCTCACTGACCTGTACTCTCACTGACCTGCTCTCACTGACCTGTACTCTCACTGACCTACTCTCACTGACCTGCTCTCACTGACCTACTCTCACTGACCTGTACTCTCACTGACCTACTCTCACTGACCTACTCTCACTGACCTACTCTCACTGACCTGCTCTCACTGACCTGCTCTCACTGACCTACTCTCACTGACCTGCTCTCACTGACCTGCTCTCACTGACCTGCTCTCACTGACCTACTCTCACTGACCTGCTCTCACTGACCTACTCTCACTGACCTACTCTCACTGACCTACTCTCATTGACCTACTCTCACTGACCTACTCTCACTGACCTACTCTCACTGACCTGCTCTCACTGACCTACTCTCACTGACCTGCTCTCACTGACCTACTCTCACTGACCTGCTCTCACTGACCTGCTCTCACTGACCTACTCTCACTGACCTACTCTCACTGACCTACTCTCATTGACCTACTCTCACTGACCTGCTCTCACTGACCTACTCTCACTGACCTGCTCTCACTGACCTGCTCTCACTGACCTGCTCTCACTGACCTGCTCTCACTGACCTGCTCTCACTGACCTACTCTCACTGACCTGCTCTCACTGACCTGCTCTCACTGACCTGCTCTCACTGACCTGCTCTCACTGACCTGCTCTCACTGACCTGCTCTCACTGACCTACTCTCACTGACCTACTCTCACTGACCTACTCTCACTGACCTGCTCTCACTGACCTACTCTCACTGACCTGCTCTCACTGACCTGCTCTCACTGACCTGCTCTCACTGACCTGCTCTCACTGACCTGCTCTCACTGACCTGCTCTCACTGACCTACTCTCACTGACCTGCTCTCACTGACCTACTCTCACTGACCTACTCTCACTGACCTACTCTCACTGACCTGCTCTCACTGACCTACTCTCACTGACCTCTACTCTCATTGACCTGGGTCTACTGAACGTGACGTGTAAATTGTCCTCTGATTAGATCAATGCTCTCTCTCTCTGTCTGTCTCTCTCTCTCTGTCTCTCTCTCTCTGTCTCTCTCTCTCTCTCTCTCTCTCTGTCTCTCTCTCTCTCTCTCTCTCTCTGTCTCTCTCTCTCTCTCTCTGTCTCTCTCTCTCTCTCTCTCTCTCTGTCTCTCTCTCTCTCTCTCTGTCTCTCTCTCTCTGTCTCTCTCTCTCAATTCAGTTCAATGAGGCTTTATTAGCATGACCATATTGACACACAGTATTGCTAAAGCACATAAACAGGGAAATGTTTTACACATTTACATACAGTTGTACATTAGGATTCAGACATTAACCAGTCCCTCCAGAAAAACACAGAGTTTTTTTGGTGATTGTTGCGGGCAAAAATCCTTGATTATGCGGCACGTTTTCTTAAAAAATGTGATGGAATATGCAAGATATTTATGCAATTTTATGCGAACTTTATGGAACTTGCAAAAATTGCGGTTTGATGAAAAAGAGAAAACAAAGTGATTCCCCCCCAACGCCGTGTTCTCACTAGGTGAAATTACGTCACTTCATAACGTTCCCATGGCAACAGGGGAAAATGGCTGCTCTCGTGTGAAGTAAACGCAACATTTTTCATCTTTCTGCTGAGATATATGTGACTTTTTTGGCAACGAAAATGCGGGGATTATGAAATCATGCAAGCCCCGCGTATTTTGCGCGGAAATCGGCAATTTATGCGGCGAAAGTGCGGCGTATTTGAAAAAATGCGCCCCCCCCCGCATAAATATGCGGACTTTGGCTGATTATGCGTTGAATTCTGCGATCGCATAATCGCGTTTTTCTGGAGGGACTGATTAACACATTATGTTAACATTAGTATTCAGACATTAAAATATGTTAACATTCATGCAAAAACAACAATCATGTCAACAAAACTCACTGTTCCTCATAGTGTGGCAGGTAAAGACATATTCTGCTGCTAGCCTGCAGCTCTCTCTCCCTCTCTCTCTGTCTCTCTCTCTCTCTCTCTCTCTCCCTCTCTCCCTCTCCCTCTCTCTCCCTCTCTCTCTCTCTCTACCTGTCTGTCCTGTCCCTTTAACAGCTGTTTGTGTGACAACAGGACGTGGTGAGAAGGACAGGAATAGGTTGTAAGATGGTTAACAGCAGGAAGTCAACACGCTGACCTAGTCTGAACCAATGGAAGTACATTTCCAAATTAAAGCCTCCACTTCCTCTCTCTGTGTGTTACCATTCTTTAAAGGTGCACTGTGAGTTCCTGCATGGTTTCAGCGTGATTTCATTTTTTGTCTCAAATGGTGGTCATCTCTCCTTGATCCACTAGCTGCCCGCCAATGTAATATTGGATGAGGAGTTTTCTTTTGGGAGGTGCAAATGTTCCACCAGAACCAGTTCCTTCCTGAGACTATTTAGCAGAGACACAGTCGCTGACGACTGTGATTGGTTTAAAGAAATGCAAACAACGCCAGAGCGTTTGTTTCCCCATCCCAGAATGCATCTGTGGTGTAGCCAGACCTTGTACCACAATGTGAGACTATGTAAATTCGGTAAAGGCTTTATTTTGAAATATAAGCATATTAATTGCAATTTTTATACAGTTTACCTCCACGTGTAGGAAGGCATGACATGATGGCTTCTTAGGTATGCATGCATGCATCTGTCTGAAGTCATGCATACATATTTATTGTATATTTTATACATTTTGACTTACACGTGTAGGTGAGCATGAAATCTTGGCTTCTGTGTACTGTAGCCTGCATCCGAGTGAGTCAAGCGTGCAGAGAGCAGCACTCGGGCACCTTGCCTCTGCACGTCCCCTCCGAACCTGCAAGACACATGTCGGCATGTGTCCTGCTGTCATTTCTCAGGCAACGCTGCAGACTCTGATCTCCTCTGAGTGAAAACACTGAGCCACTCACTGAAGGCTGGCTGCCACCAGATGTGGATTACGTGCACATGGATAGGTCTGCGCTCATCTGAGTAGAAACAGCAGATTTCTTCTGCCCTCCTGCAACAACAGTTATCTTACCCTAAATCTCTCTCATGCTCTCAGAAAAAAAGTACAAAAAAGTACCTTTAAGGAACAAAGGCTTGTCACTGGGGTGGTACCCTCAAAGGTATATTATTGTACCTTGAGTCAGAGGAGCAAATTTGTCCCTTACTTGTTTGTACCTTCTAAAGGGACAATACTATACCTGTGAGGATCAATAATGTACCTTAGACAAAAAGGTACAACAAAGTTCCTCTGGAAAAGCATGCATGCATGCTCTTTTCTGGGATGTTTGTCCGTACATGCGTCCCTTGTTGTGACTCGCTCGTTTCAACCTGATGAACGTCACCTGTTCGTGTGGAGGTGTGCGATCATGACGTGATCATAATCAACGCCGTAAAACGTCTTTATGACACAAAAATATCACCGGAGAGTCAAAAGAAGAAGAATTTCACATCACGTTTCTAACCCGATCTCACGCCAGTTCGTCAAATGGTCACGTTGTTTTGATTTATTGATACGTGTACAGGTCACCGTTTTCTCCTTTATTTCGTGTACGTGTCACGATTTTCGAACGTGACCATTGCACGAACTGCCATGACACTGGGCTGCTCTGGGGAACCGCCACACGGCGGCCACAACAACGGGACGGTTGTGGTAAAGAAAAGGAGAACGCGGAAAGAAATCCATCTATCCATGTTGTTCTGAGTGAGATACGGTTTCTGAATGATTCCTGCCTTCAGTCTCTGGGTGAGCTGGTCAAAATCTGCACGGCTGGTTACGTAACTAGCCGAAACGACGGGCTAAACACAACCATTAGCATGCTAGCGCTAGCGTTAGCATGCTAGCTCGTTCTCAATGGCAAAGCACTGCTACAACACACACAAGTTCACCATAATCTCCAAAAGAAGTACTTCCATGTGCGCCCTCCTTTAGAAGAAGTCTCCCGGCTAATCCTGCCTTGTAACTGACCAAAGTTGGAGAAACAACCTTTCTTTTACTGTCTGTGGAGCTAACTGACATGATCTACCATCTGAGCTACTGAGCATGTGCAGAGTGGAATCAAAGATAGTACAGAAGGAAAGATGATTCACTCTGTAGCTAAAACAGAGACCTGAACACAAGGTGACAAGAGGAGCTGCAGCAGTGAGAGAGAGATGTGCAGTACAACAACAATATATTAAACCATGTAAACATATTCTGGTACAACCACCTGAAAATGAGCAGAATATGAGATCTTTAACGTGTCCTGTACACGAATCAATAGATGGGCTGCACTTTTCACAAGCTTTAAGTTCTGCTGTCAGCAATCAGGAGACTATTTAGCATTTATACACATTTAGCCGTGTCAGTACTTTCATTAGGGGACTCGAAACAAGTAGACAATATTAATATTACACCTGTCAACAAGGAGAAATGGTTAGAAGCAAAGTGGTAGATGGGAGGCGATCAGGGAAATGAGACAGCTGCAGAGAATATTCCACAGCAGGTCATGTAACGTCTGTCAGCGTGCAGAGGAGGACATTTCTCTGGACAACGAGCTGCAGAAAGACCCCGAGGCAGCTGTCGGGGAGAGAGAATTCACCTGACAACTACTGGCTAAAATATGACAGTAAACTCACCAGAATCTAAAATCTTCTCAAGGCTCTCGGTCAAGTGTCAAGCCATGAAGAGACGAGGCCGTTCGGACACAGATTATTCATTTTGTATTAAATTCGTTCTATATCTGATCAAATGTTTGAACTGCAAATTCATTCAGATTATTAATATAATCCGCAAGTCAAATTAATGTTTGTTTTTCTTTCTGTGTGGAGGTAAAGCAGGACACTAAGGCCATGTCCAGACGAAGACGTCAGGATGAAAACGCATCCGTCTTCCCTAGATTCGGTTCAAGAAAATTCACGTCCACATGAATCCATCTGTAAACGACTCAACACGGTACTTCATAAGCCAGGCCTGTAGGCGGCGCTGTTACTGCTACAGAAATTAACGAAAGGAGAAGAAGAGCAGCCTTCAGTCACTTCCCCTTCCTTTCTTACCATGACTAGCTAGACTAATGACTAGACTTTAATAACTTTCACCACTGCTCGTTATATAAAGGCCACCGCTAGAAAACGTGTCTTTGTTTACATTGTATGATGTGCTGTCGTCAATTCTGTCTGCTATCGGACACGATTGCAGTGCGCTAGCTAGCTAGCAGAGCTAACATTAGCGCTCTAGCTAACATCGGCAGTCAAACAAACATCATCGATCTGATGTCTTTTTGATAATCTAGCTACATGTTTTTCTTGCGGTAGCCTTTCTACAATAAGCCGTGCTAACAGTTACTATAATCAGTTCAAGGAGTTGATGAGCAGACAGATTAGCGAGCTAGTTGATAAGTTCTCTACTTCCACTTTATAAACAGCATTGCGTCCCTGCTAGAGCCGTCAGCTGGGTTGAAGGCAGTCAGCTGTGAGGCTGAGGTGTGTGGGGATGACATCATCGATACGCACGTATGCAGTTTCGCCGTCCACACGAAGCCAAACGTGAGCCGTTTTTTTGTTTATTCACCCTGGGACCAGGTTTCAAAAAAGTGCGTTTACAGGATTCGTGTGGACGATCGGCCCAAACGATGCAAAAAAAAGTTCGTCTTCATGTGGACGGCCTCTAAAAAAGGGCTTACATAATCATATTCTAATACATTTTCTAACTCAATATACAAAAATTTAACTTGAGCCGTCTGTGTAGCTTTTTAATTCATTTTTGTGTACCAACCTAAACTGTCGAGATATTTACTGAAATTTGTGATTTCATTTCGGTTTTTGTTTCCAATTTTAACCATCTGCCCTTCATTATAGAGGAGGCTTGTCTGGACATTGAAGAGGAAGCAGCCTGAGGGATTGGAGGGTAGGAGCAGGAGTGGGTCCCTTTTTCTGAAGGGGTCAGGGAAAAATGGAGCATCAGAGAAATGACAAGGTACCTTCTTATGCGTCTGCAGTGCAGGGCGAAGTGGCCACAGTCCTGTGTGTCTGCTCGCTGTCATTATGTGCATTCATCATGCCTAGTTTAATAACTGTGGATTTGGCTGTGAAAATTATCCGCTGAAAGATAGACGTTTCTGTCGCCATGTATGTCCTACAGTGGCTAGAAATATATAATCAAATATATAAAAGAGACTTCAGATGCAGTATTAGGGGACCACTAAGGTCTATATAAAAGAGACTTCAGATACAGTATTAGGGGACCACTAAGGTCTATATAAAAGAGACTTCAGATACAGTATTAGGGGACCACTAAGGTCTATATAAAAGAGACTTCAGATACAGTATTAGGGGACCACTGAGGTCTATATAAAGAGACTTCAGATACAGTATTAGGGGACCACTAAGGTCTATATAAAAGAGACTTCAGATACAGTATTAGGGGACCACTAAGGTCTATATAAAAGAGACTTCAGATACAGTATTAGGGGACCACTAAGGTCTATATAAAAGAGACTTCAGATACAGTATTAGAGGACCACTAAGGTCTATATAAAAGAGACTTCAGATACAGTATTAGGGGACTACTAAGGTCTATATAAAAGAGACTTCAGATACAGTATTAGGGGACCACTAAGGTCTATATAAAAGAGACTTCATATACAGTATTAGGGGACCACTAAGGTCTATATAAAAGAGACTTCAGATACAGTATTAGGGACCACTAAGGTCTATATAAAAGAGACTTCAGATACAGTATTAGGGATCACTAAGGCCTATATAAAAGAGACTTCAGATACAGTATTAGGGATCACTAAGGCCTATACATAAGCATCCAAAAAAGCAGCATGTCATAGGACCTTTTAATCAATAAATTACTTCTTGTAAAACTTCCTCATAAAGTACTATTTCTTTTGCACCTTTGAAGCAACTTGTGCTCCAGGACAGTCATGTAAAAGTTCTGCATATGCGTGCACAGAATTTGTGCATCACACTGCCAATCCATCTGTCACTGCAAGGGAAAATAAAGAAATAGAAGAGGTCCCTGTCCTGTCACACCTCTGCATCTCGGTGGCTTGGGGTTACGTAGCAATTAATCAACGACAGCAGCCCGGCAGACGGATCTGGAATTTACATAATTTAATAGCCAGGCTTTTGTCTCCGAGAAGCAGACAGGGGGGCACTGCTGTCATCCCAAGACAGTCCTCAGCCTTCGATTTAATATAGTGTAATAATAATATTATGGCTGAGTGTGTGAGATAAACCAGCCTGTTCTCATGATGCATTCTTTCACATTGATACGAAAAAGTAAGGCTCTGTAATCTGTATGCATTCCAAGTATTTACTACTGTCAGCAGAACATTGACTGCTGCTGTATAAGAGCGTGAAGATCCTCATTAGGGAGGAGATCGGGGGGGATGTTTGGCTCCTAAAACACAGAGCCGGGGAGCAGAGTTCATGTCCTGGAAGAAGTTAAGGAGAAAACACAAGACTTTCACCCAGGAAACAGGTGTTCATGTCCTGAAGAAGTTAAGGAGAAAACACAAGACTTTCACCCAGGAAACAGGTGTCCATGTCCTGAAGAAGTTAAGGAGAAAACACAAGACTTTCACCCAGGAAACAGGTGTTCATGTCCTGAAGAAGTTAAGGAGAAAACACAAGACTTTCACCCAGGAAACAGGTGTCCATGTCCTGAAGAAGTTAAGGAGAAAACACAAGACTTTCACCCAGGAAACAGGTGTTCATGTCCTGGAAGAAGTTAAGGAGAAAACACAAGACTTTCACCAAGGAAACAGGTGTTCATGTCCTGGAGAAGTTAAGGAGAAAACACAAGACTTTCACCCAGGAAACAGGTATTCATGTCCTGAAGAAGTTAAGGAGAAAACACAAGACTTTCACCCAGGAAACAGGTGTTCATGTCCTGAAGAAGTTAAGGAGAAAACACAAGACTTTCACCCAGGAAACAGGTGTTCATGTCCTGGAGAAGTTAAGGAGAAAACACAAGACTTTCACCCAGAAAACAGGTGTTCATGTCCTGGAAGAAGTTAAGGAGAAAACACAAGACTTTCACCAAGGAAACAGGTGTTCATGTCCTGGAGAAGTTAAGGAGAAAACACAAGACTTTCACCCAGGAAACAGGTATTCATGTCCTGAAGAAGTTAAGGAGAAAACACAAGACTTTCACCCAGGAAACAGGTGTTCATGTCTTGAAGAAGTTAAGGAGAAAACACAAGACTTTCACCCAGGAAACAGGTGTCCATGTCCTGAAGAAGTTAAGGAGAAAACACACAACTTTCACCCAGGAAACAGGTGTTCATGTCCTGAAGAAGTTAAGGAGAAAACACAAGACTTTCACCCAGGAAACAGTTGTTCATGTCCTGAAGAAGTTAAAGAGAAAACACAAGACTTTCACCCAGGAAACAGGTGTTCATGTCCTGAAGAAGTTAAGGAGAAAACACAAGACTTTCACCCAGGAAACAGGTGTTCATGTCCTGAAGAAGTTAAGGAGAAAACACAAGACTTTCACCCAGGAAACAGGTGTTCATGTCCTGAAGAAGTTAAGGAGAAAACACAAGACTTTCACCCAGGAAACAGGTGTTCATGTCCTGAAGAAGTTAAGGAGAAAACACAAGACTTTCACCCAGAAAACAGGTGTTCATGTCCTGGAAGAAGTTAAGGAGAAAACACAAGACTTTCACCCAGGAAACAGGTGTTCATGTCCAAGGATTAGTACTTAAAGGTGCCCTAGGTAGGATTGTGAAGATCCAAGACTTAGCCAACAACTGTAAATATCGACATCTCAGTCTCTCCCCGCTTTCTGCTAAAGCCCAAACTGTCTCCTATGCCCCTCCCCCCACAAGGGAGAGCTGTGCACAATAGAGCGCATGTTAAGACGGGGGAAGGGGAGGAAACCTATCAGCAGCTCCCCGGCCCTGATTGGTGCATCTGAACAGGGAGCGGTGGATTTTTGTCAATCCCCCTCCAGGCTGTAGGTGGAGCCAGAGGAGCTGGATTTATTTGAAATGACCTGCTTCATGTAGTTCTACTGGAACATAGGGTCAGTTTCAGCAGATATATGACAGAAAGGTAGTTTTAGAAGTATTACCTGCTGCACATTTAAGGGGACTGCCGTTTTAACCCAAACCACAATTTTATTCTAATATTAACTAGTGTCATGTGACCAGCTGGTCATCACTGTAATTTCGTAGCCTATCATACGAATTGTTGTGCATAATGTCCCGAAAGAAGTTAAGGGGGAAACACAAGACTTTCACCCAGGAAACGGGTGTTCAAGTCCCGGGAGTACTACTTAAAGCTGTAGTGCGTAGTTTCTGTCTCCCCCATGAGGAATTCTAAGTAATGACAACAAAACTGTCGGTTCGGAGGATATCATACAAATTGTCGTGCATACGTTTTCATACGATATCATACGTTGGGTGAACAAACAGAGACAGAGAGAAAAATCCATGTCCCAGCTCCAGGAGGAGAATCTGTCCTCCAGATCTCAGGAGCTTTTGGGATCTTTGCCTCTGTATCTATATCAATATCACTGGGCCTTTAAATGTGTGTAGCTTACAGTAAATTCAGACAAAAACTGTTTTCTCTCTAAACAAGCATGACCTTTCTTTATGTCTGCAGGGATTGGTGTTTGCTGTAGCCCGTGCGTATGTGTCCTTGTTAGGATAAGCCTGCTGGTATTGTATCTGGCTTTGCAGTTCCCCAAACCACCTATGAACATTATTGGCTGCATCTTAACACATAACACCCAGAGCTGAAAGTTGTTGTTGTTGTTGTTGTTTTTTGATCACTGGCCGTTCTGTCCACAGACCCCCCATTAACCCCGTCTCATTTTCTGGCACGTGAACACATTTATGCATCTGTTCAGGGTAAGCTCAATAATAATGCAGCTGTGTACAAATGGAGTAAGTTCTGTGCTATTCACCCCAGTAAAGATGGTTGTACTTGTGCAACATTTCAATGTTGCATGATTTCCATAACATTCTGTTAAGACATTCATACTCCCCAATAGATAAATCCTACTGACTTTGCTGATTCTCTGACTTTTCGAGACTATCTTCCCCCGAAAAACGGCCACATTAGTCGTTTGTTCAGGCAGCAATTAGGACTCGTATTAATGTTTCTAGTGGCAGCGCCCTCTAGTGACCGTACTAGATCTGACGGGAGCAAAGCAGGAAGTAATAATAATATCTACCACACACTAGAGGACTTTTAACAGACTGACACCATCTCACACCTAACCTTAAAGATTGTCATAATATGTAAAGACTGGGGATCTTGCAGGGTCAAACATTGCAAAACTACGACTAGATTCCTTTAGAAAAATGTAACCAAGCTAGCTAGCTACCGCTAGTGTTAGCTGGTCAATTGAAAGGTTCTGACCCACCAACCAGACGGCCGACCGGCGGCAGTAAAGCCAGTCGGACTGATCAGTCTCCCCGAGTCGGTCCAAAAAGTTCCTCAGAACACACCGAAGAGACGCCGACTTGAGTGTACGTTCTGCACGTGCACGAGACGCAATACGTCTCCATAACAGCAGGCGGCGCTAATCTGGATTGTCGCCCAAAAAAATGAAAACCGGCAGCTGATTGGACGAACACGTCACGTGAGTCTGGCTTCTCCAAAAATTTCAAAACCGACCGTAATGGCGGCTCATTCGGAATACAATTTCATATTTTCTGGAAATAGTGTTTCTGAAAACACTTTAAGGAGAAATCGGCCGTGCAGTTGCTGAATCTGTCTTCATTTCAGATCAACAAAGGTCAGTTTAGAAGATCTTCATCAGATTTTGAGAGGCCGTTCACCGCGCTCATCCCGCTCGTCATTTCCTGGTTAGCTCTCCACCAATCAGATTGGTCATTGAGTCCGACTGCCCGCCCCCCGATTCAACAAGTCAAATCGTCCCAAATGAAGGCCGACGGCTCCTCCGACCGACGACGGCACGGAACACACCGACCAGACTCGAGTCACCGACCTCGCCAGACTGTCAGACGGACGATAATCAGGTTGGCATGTCATCGCTTTAAGAGAAAGTCTGCAGATTTCAGCCGTACATGCAGATGAATCTCTAGTACCTGGAGGAGCGTTATCCACTGGTTCTTGACAATGTTCACGTGATTTAACTTCACTACCAAACTTAATAATAGCATCCTAATTAATTTTGAAGTTTATGACCACCGTACACCAAACGATGGAGACGATGGGAGCGTCCCTACCGACTCTAGCAAGACGTATCTGTGACAGTGGATCCGCTTGGAAAGCTGCTGTGTTGACATTTAGTCTTGTTCATACAATACCAACAAAACAAAACAAACAAACAAACAAACTGAATGTGGGATCATAATAATAACTTTTGGCTTGGTTGGTGTCACTGTGGGCCCAACGCGCCTGCTTTGTCTCACTGAGTGTGTTTTCTGGTACGTTTGCTGTGTGGTGAAGGGAAATCCCACAGAACAACAACTACTGCACACCGGCACAGAACTGTCAACAGACTCAAAGCAGAGCTGCTCGTTTAAAACAGCGGTTGGAGCCATTTCATTGGCAGCCAGCATGTGACACTGTGGGTGTGAAAAGTTGATCTAAATGCGGCCTAATTGGTCACGGTGTTTTGAACGTGGTTACGTGGCTCGAGGTATGGTGGTAACGTCTTAAGATGGAGCAGAGAACTGTCATTCTCGTTTCATTAGTTTTGTTATGATTTAAGATAAAATGATCGACATATCCAACTTTAAGTTCCAGATTTTGGACAATTAATTTGAGGGAAAATTGTTTGTTTTAAAGCACGCAATGTACACCCGGAACCACGCGTTAATTACCCACAAAAAGAAAGAACAAATGTGCGGCAACAGCAGGATATTGGTTGGCTATCACCAGACTGGTCTGGGGAGTCTCTGTATTTTCTACTGCACAAGAGGCGGGACCAACGGGCATAGTTCAGATGACTCTGTACGCAATTAGATAGTCCTTCAACCCCAATTAAAACGTATAATCTGAATGCGCTCTATACATGTCCAAAGAATGCCTCTAAAACTCGAATAATAACAGAATATCCCACATCTTAATCTGAAAATGGAAAATCTGTTTGGAAAAAAGGCCTTATTCTGAATATCCAACCGCAATATGTTGTTTACATGATCTGTAACAAATTCGGACTATTGTCATATTCAGAATAAAAGTGGAATATTGGTGTGAATGTAAACATACTCACTGTTTCTCTCCAATAATATCTGTCCAGATGCTTCCCCTCGGGGTCAGCCATATGTTCCCACAGCCCTATGTTCCCACAGCCCTATGTTCCTACAGCTCTATGTTCCTACAGCCCTATGTTCCTACAGCCCTATATTCCCACAGCCCTATGTTCCCACAGCCCTATGTTCCTACAGCCCTATATTCCCACAGCCCTATGTTCCCACAGCCCTATGTTCCTACAGCCCTATATTCCCACAGCCATATGTTCCCACAGCCCTATGTTCCCACAGCCCTATGTTCCTACAGCTCTATGTTCCTACAGCCCTATGTTCCTACAGCCCTATATTACCACAGCCCTATGTTCCCACAGCCCTATGTTCCTACAGCCCTATATTCCCACAGCCCTATATTCCCACAGCCCTATGTTCCTACAGCTCTATATTCCCACAGCTCTATGTTCCCACAGCCCTATGTTCCCACAGCCCAATGTTCCCACAGCTCTATGTTCCCACATTTCTAAGATTTTTCTTAAAATCAGGCCCTATGTTAGGGTTAGGGTTACATTCCATCTGTAGTCCATTGCTACTGGATAATAGGTTGGGTGTAATTGGCTACCAGATTGGGAGAAAGGGGCATACAATCTGATACATATTTACAAAAAAGGAAATGTGGGAACAATGGGCTGTAGGAACATTGAGCTGTGGGAACATAGAGCTGTGGGAACATAGAGCTGTGGTAACATTGGGCTGTGTGAACATTGGGCTGTGGGAACATAGAGCTGTGGGAACATAGAGCTGTGGGAACATTGGGCTGTGGGAACATAGAGCTGTGGAAACATTGGGCTGTGGGAACATAGAGCTGTGGGAACATAGAGCTGTGGGAACATAGAGCTGTGGGACCATTAGGTTGTGGGAACATAGAGCTGTGGGAACATAGAGCTGTGGGAACATTGGGCTGTGGGAACATAGAGCTGTGGGAACATAGAGCTGTGGGACCATTAGGTTGTGGGAACATAGAGCTGTGGGAACATAGAGCTGTGGTAACATAGGGTTGTGGGAACATAGAGCTGTGGGAACATAGGGCTGTGGGAACATAGGGTTATGGGAACATAGAGCTGTGGGAACATAGGGCTGTGGGAACATAGGGCTGTGGGAACATAGGGCTGTGGGAACATAGGGCTGTGGGAACATAGGGCTGTGGGAACATAGAGCTGTGGGAACATAGAGCTGTGGGAACATAGGGCTGTGGGAACATAGGGCTGTGGGAACATAGAGCTGTGGGAACATAGAGCTGTGGGAACATAGAGCTGTGGGAACATAGGGCTGTGGCTCCCTTCCCTTCTGACAGGTCAACATTTAAATATCATCCTGACGACAATCTACACTTTGGCTTCACAACTAAAGGTTATTGTTGGACATGTTGCTTTCAAATGAGAACTTGTTTTTGTTCTCATTATGCTGCCACAGTACTGGTAATTTGTTGGGAGCCCAGTATGGTTTCTGAATCTTGATTAAGCTGTCCCTAATGAGCTATGACTGTTAATGAGCCAGCTGCACAACTCTTCCTGCTCTCTTTGATTATTGGCTGACTTTGTTTTGTTACTTGAATCTCACACTGGGACTCCACACAGTTACTGTGATTACTATTGATCTGGAATGTGCAGTTTATTTTAGCAGTTACTGCAAAGACAGTATAAAGAACAAGTGGTCTCTCTACATACTACTCTCTACTGTAGTCTCTCTACATACTACTCTCTACTGATGTCTCTCTACATACTACTCTACTGTTGTCTCTACATACTACTCTCTACTGATGTCTCTCTACATACTACTCTCTACTGCTGTCTCTCTACATACTACTCTCTACTGATGTCTCTCTACATACTACTCTCTACTGCTGTCTCTCTACATACTACTCTCTACTGATGTCTCTCTATATACTACTCTCTACTGCTGTCTCTCTACATACTACTCTCTACTGTAGTCTCTCTACATACTACTCTCTACTGTAGTCTCTCTACATACTACTCTCTACTGATGTCTCTCTACATACTACTCTACTGCTGTCTCTACATACTACTCTCTACTGATGTCTCTCTACATACTACTCTCTACTGTAGTCTCTCTACATACTACTCTCTACTGTAGTCTCTCTACATACTACTCTCTACTGTAGTCTCTCTACATACTACTCTCTACTGCTGTCTCTACATACTACTCTCTACTGCTGTCTCTCTACATACTACTCTCTACTGATGTCTCTCTACATACTACTCTACTGTTGTCTCTACATACTACTCTCTACTGATGTCTCTCTACATACTACTCTCTACTGCTGTCTCTCTACATACTACTCTCTACTGCTGTCTCTCTACATAGTACTCTCTACTGATGTCTCTCTACATACTACTCTACTGTTGTCTCTACATACTACTCTCTACTGATGTCTCTCTACATACTACTCTCTACTGCTGTCTCTCTACATACTACTCTCTACTGATGTCTCTCTACATATTACTCTCTACTGATGTCTCTCTACATACTACTCTCTACTGCTGTCTCTCTACATACTACTCTCTACTGCTGTCTCTCTACATACTACTCTCTACTATTGTCTCTACATACTACTCTCTACTGCTGTCTCTCTACATACTACTCTCTACTGCTGTCTCTCTACATACTACTCTCTACTGCTGTCTCTCTACATACTACTCTCTACTATTGTCTCTCTACATACTACTCTCTACTGATGTCTCTCTACATACTACTCTCTACTATTGTCTCTCTACATACTACTCTCTACTATTGTCTCTCTACATACTACTCTCTACTGCTGTCTCTCCAAACACGCTGAAGGGTGATTTTTGAGTTTGGAGTGAGAACGGGTTGACGGTGCCTATGCAAAATAGCCATGTGTCACATATTATTGTCTGGGCATCCAGTTTTTCTGATGGAGAATGTCAACTAAATGCTTAAATGTTAAACACAAATGCAGTCAATCCGATGGGACGAACTCTCTGACTACAATACTTGTTATCAGCCAGAGGCTTCCGATTGCAGAGATGATGCTCTTTTGCAGTTTTATAATATATCATATGTATTAACAAATAACAAAATGCCAGTAGGTGATTTCAATTCCCTGGCTATTCCAATTTCAAGAACGTCTCTGCTTGTCAGCTTAAACGAGGGGAATGAAATGTTCTTGCGGCATCGTCTGTTAAACTGCTTGCTATTTTAATCCAGTTTATCTCAGCCAATTTAACATCCACACTAATATCTCAGTAAGAATTATAATGAGCTTCTTTACCTCGTGAGCCACTGAAAGTCAACGGGACACCTCTCACGGTTTCATTTGCATGTGAGAATGACTGAGAACAAAAACATGTTTACTTTCTTTTCCCCCGCACAGCTGTCAACGGCAAAAAAAACAAAAAAACATGAACCTCGGGAAGCAATGGCATCTTCATTTAAATAGCTAATGACTTTACAAAGAGCATGATTTTATTATAAAGTCTTCTTTAGCAAACATCTAATCAGATGACTTGTTAAAACTAGCGGATGATTGCATGTAAGATTTAACTTATTCAGAAGAGAAAACACACTCGCTAATCAGATGAGAACATTTATACCACTCCTGTTGTGAGGAAAGACCAGTCTCATAGAATTACGTGAATTAGTGACGTTAATTAATCTATTGATTTTGTAGACAGGACACGATAATGTTGTTGTTTTTTCGTGTGGTCATGATGAATTTTAAAGCGGTGTATTTCAATGAGAAGCATATTTCGTGATCCCAGAACGACTACTGTAGCGAGTACTGTTGATAAGGTGGAAGTCCGCGTCGGGAGGTTGGTCGGGGGGGTGGACGGGTCAGAAAAACAACAAGACTTTCACCCCGGAGACAGGGGATCGCATCCCGCCTGTTGCAGTTCCTTTCCGCGTTATTCTCTTAATAACCATAATCGTGTGTCCTGCGTGTGACGGTTCCGTTCCCCGTTCTTCTTTTCCTAACCACGACCACCCCGTTGTTGTGGCCGGCGTGCGGCGTTTAATTTCCCCCGTTGTTGTTGTAGTTAGCTCCTCTGGTAGCTAAGAGTTTAATCTACCAGTTAGCTCCTCTGGTAGCTAAGAGTTTAATCTACCAGTTAGCTCTGCTGGTAGCTAAGAGTTTAATCTACCAGTTAGCTCTGCTGGTAGCTAAGAGTTTAATCTACCAGTTAGCTCCTCTCGTAGCTAAGAGTTTAATCTACCAGTTAGCTCCTCTGGTAGCTAAGAGTTTAATCTCCCAGTTAGCTCCTCTGGTAGCTAAGAGTTTAATCTACCAGTTAGCTCCTCTGGTAGCTAAGAGTTTAATCTACCAGTTAGCTCCTCTGGTAGCTAAGAGTTTAATCTACCAGTTAGCTCCTCTGGTAGCTAAGAGTTTAATCTACCAGTTAGCTCCGCTGGTAGCTAAGAGCTTAATCTACCAGTTAGCTCCGCTGGTAGCTAAGAGTTTAATCTCCCAGTTAGCTCCGCTGGTAGCTAAGAGTTTAATCTAGCCTACCAGTTAGCTCCTCTGGTAGCTAAGAGTTTAATCTCCCAGTTAGCTCCTCTGGTAGCTAAGAGTTTAATCTACCAGTTAGCTCCTCTGGTAGCTAAGAGTTTAATCTCCCAGTTAGCGCCTCTGGTAGCTAAGAGTTAAATTTACCAGTTAGCTCCGCTGGTAGCTAAGAGTTTAATCTACCAGTTAGCTCCGCTGGTAGCTAAGAGTTTAATCTACCAGTTAGCTCCTCTGGTAGCTAAGAGTTTAATTTACCAGTTAGCTCCGCTGGTAGCTAAGAGTTTAATTTACCAGTTAGCTCCGCTGGTAGCTAAGAGTTTAATCTACCAGTTAGCTCCTCTGGTAGCTAAGAGTTTAATCTACCAGTTAGCTCCTCTGGTAGCTAAGAGTTTAATCTCCCAGTTAGCTCCTCTGGTAGCTAAGAGTTAAATTTACCAGTTAGCTCCGCTGGTAGCTAAGAGTTTAATCTCCCAGTTAGCTCCGCTGGTAGCTAAGAGTTTAATCTCCCAGTTAGCTCCTCTGGTAGCTAAGAGTTTAATCTACCAGTTAGCTCCTCTGGTAGCTAAGAGTTTAATCTCCCAGTTAGCTCCTCTGGTAGCTAAGAGTTAAATTTACCAGTTAGCTCCGCTGGTAGCTAAGAGTTTAATCTACCAGTTAGCTCCGCTGGTAGCTAAGAGTTTAATCTACCAGTTAGCTCCTCTGGTAGCTAAGAGTTTAATTTACCAGTTAGCTCCGCTGGTAGCTAAGAGTTTAATCTCCCAGTTAGTTCCGCTGGTAGCTAAGAGTTTAATTTACCAGTTAGCTCCTCTGGTAGCTAAGAGTTTAATTTACCAGTTAGCTCCTCTGGTAGCTAAGAGTTTAATCTCCCAGTTAGCTCCGCTGGTAGCTAAGAGTTTAATTTACCAGTTAGCTCCGCTGGTAGCTAAGAGTTTAATTTACCAGTTAGCTCCGCTGGTAGCTAAGAGTTTAATTTACCAGTTAGCTCCTCTGGTAGCTAAGAGTTTAATCTCCCAGTTAGCTCCGCTGGTAGCTAAGAGTTTAATTTACCAGTTAGCTCCGCTGGTAGCTAAGAGTTTAATTTACCAGTTAGCTCCGCTGGTAGCTAAGAGTTTAATCTACCAGTTAGCTCCGCTGGTAGCTAAGAGTTTAATCTACCAGTTAGCT
The DNA here is from genome assembly GCA_023631565.1 of Gymnocephalus cernua. Classification (NCBI taxonomy): domain Eukaryota; kingdom Metazoa; phylum Chordata; class Actinopteri; order Perciformes; family Percidae; genus Gymnocephalus; species Gymnocephalus cernua. The sequence goes on along the minus strand of JALJEH010000036.1, from coordinate 164,329 downwards.
CCGCTGGTAGCTAAGAGTTTAATCTACCAGTTAGCTCCTCTGGTAGCTAAGAGTTTAATCTACCAGTTAGCTCCTCTGGTAGCTAAGAGTTTAATCTACCAGTTAGCTCCTCTGGTAGCTAAGAGTTTAATCTACCAGTTAGCTCCTCTGGTAGCTAAAAGTGTAATCTACCAGTTAGCTCCTCTGGTAGCTAAGAGTTTAATCTACCAGTTAGCTCCTCTGGTAGCTAAGAGTTTAATCTACCAGTCAGCTCCTCTGGTAGCTAAGAGTTTAATCTCCCAGTTAGCTCCGCTGGTAGCTAAGAGTTTAATCTACCAGTTAGCTCCTCTGGTAGCTAAGAGTTTAATCTAGCAGGTAGCTCCTCTGGTAGCTAAGAGTTTAATCTACCAGTTAGCTCCTCTGGTAGCTAAAAGTTTAATCTACCAGTTAGCTCCTCTGGTAGCTAAGAGTTTAATTTACCAGTTAGCTCCTCTGGTAGCTAAGAGTTTAATCTCCCAGTTAGCTCCGCTGGTAGCTAAACGTTTAATCTACCAGTTAGCTCCTCTGGTAGCTAAGAGTTTAATCTACCAGTTAGCTCCGCTGGTAGCTAAGAGTTTAATCTACCAGTTAGCTCCGCTGGTAGCTAAGCGTACGGCGCTCTGGCTACATCACCCCGTGTATTGCTGTGATTGGTCAAAGTGTTATCCAATTGCGTGCAGTGAGATTTTCAAATGCACGCTTGGTGCCGCCCCCTCGAGTTGGACCATTTTCATTACTCATTGCCAGACCCTTAATCTCTCAGATTTGGGTCTGGATTTCCAGGCTTAGTGTCTTTCTCCGCTAATTGAAGAATCAACACTAACTATCAATTCCACCGCTGCATGCACGGCGGTTCATTTCTTTACACGGTTCACCACAGAGACACATCCTGCTGACTGTAGTCATTACGTCCAAACGCATCAACTGGAAAACACGATCACCATGGTTGTAGTCTTCCCCGAAGGTCTGCTGTCTCCCTTATTTTGGAGGATTTGTTTCATCATGTGGAACTCTCTCGCAGGACTTCCACTTCAGCTCTGTTGAAAGAACAGCGGCACTCTCATTACGCCGTCTGGCTCTTTGAAGCAGACGGGTTAGGGATATTGTGTAAGACCTATTTTAGGAGACTGGTTCAGTCCATCGTTAAAAATAAGGACAGGATTTTTGGCTTACTGCGGATGAACGTGGAGCTTGTGCCACATAATGCAACACATGTTCACGTGCAGGAAAATGCAAAAACCTTTGTTAGAAGATAGAAAATCTGGACAGCTAAAAACATGAAATACTGTTTGTTGAAATCACATCCAAACCACATTTGGAGGTCGTTTGAAATGTGATTCCAGTTGTTGTTTCTCACGTTTTGTTTCCTCACATTTTTTTTGTCATATTTTTTTCGTCACATTTTTTTGCTTCACGTTTTTTTCCTCATTTCTTTTTCGTCACATTTTTTCTTCATTTTTTTGTCACTTTTTTTGTCACGTTTTTCTTTTTCCTCACATTTCTTTTTTTCTTAGTTTTTTTTCGTCACATTTTTTTTCTTCATTTTGTTGTCACTTTTTTTTCCTCATTTCTTTTTCCTCACGTTCAGAGGTACGTTCCATACCTCTGTTTATTTCCTGTTTTTCGGTGAGGTGAGGTCTGGATTAACACAACTTTTCTGCCTTTCTGTCTCATCTCCTGCATTCAGATTCTCTGTGCTCCCTCAGAAGGAATCACGTCACACGGGTAGGACCTCGTAATGATCTCCAACATGTTTAGAGGGTAAAAACACGTTTACAACCTGCCCTGTTTAACCCTGCTGGGTGCTAACTCTAGCAGGAGGAGAACACGGGGGAGGCAGCACACATTGGTGACGTTTATTTTTTTGTCACTTGTTTTTCCTTACATTTTTTTCCTGACGTTTTTATTTTCCTCACATTTTTTTACTTAGTCCTTCGGGCCTTGTTGTCTTTTTTGATTAATATTCCCTTCATTCTCCAATCTTTCCACGTACCCCCTGTCAGCTGCAGAACTGCCCCCTGTGGCACAAGACCCCCTGGTTGTTGGGAATCACTGCTGTAGAACGTAAGCTGAAGACTTTTAGTCAAAGACATTCAGCTGCAACCAGAGTTTAACGGTCCCTGCCTCTAAAAACCAACACATCACTCCTAAAACAGGGACGATCAATAAGAAAGTTACCCGTGCTTGCACTGCAGCCTGCACAGTGTTTCTTTTCCTTCTGTCTGCACCGTGTTGAACTCTCTCTCTCTCTAGTTAAGCAGTCCAGCAGCACTATAGAAAGAACTTCAATGATGCCAGCTTACCCTGCCTCATTACACCGTCTGGCTCTTTAAAAGACAATGAGCAGACGGTTTATTGTTGAGGGTTTATTTCAGGAAATCACCGGCTTTGTATCGGTGACGAGGAAGCCAGCGTGCAGTTCATCTAAAGCCGAACAAATCACAAATCACAAGGCAGGCATGTCGAACTGCGCCAAGAACATTTTATATAAAATGACCCGTTTTTGAGGGAATTGTTTCCTAGAACGTCAATGCATGAAACATTTATACAATAACTGTTTCATCACGCTCCGATGAGGACAAAAGAGTAACTGAAATACCAACAACGCCACTAATATGTTAGTCAACCTTTCTTTCTCTTACGCCGTTTTCACACCTGTAGACCAAAATACTTCGCTACACACCACGCAAGAAGATTTGCTCCTCTTATTGGTCAGATGTGTCTGGGGGCGGGAGCAGTGCTCTGTTAAGCGTGATTTATACCGCCCGCTCCCATGGTGGCGCGCGACATGGTGACGTCACGGGATCGCCGTGACTGTTTATACTCGCGCTGGTGGTCGCGACACTAGCTGCGGTCTTCTCCTGAACAGAGGTGGCGCTAATGAGGAAAGACTACCTTTTCTACGGACTAGAAGAAGAAGAAGAAAAAGGTAAACAAGGTCAGAACTGGCAGCAGCGTTGACGTCAATGCTTCGATCTGATTGGATGAGCTACTTGGTGGGATAGAGCCTTTCATTCACCATAACATAACTCATCTTAACCAGTAAGTTTACCAGAGAGACCTGCAGTCACTCGGAGAGTCCTGGCATCACGTCGACCAGGAGCTCATTCACGCTTCCTGTTTCCAGTTAGTCGCACGCCGCTGAAAAAAATAGAGTGGTGCGCGACCTCGGCTCGCGCGCGCCACCTCCAATGCGTCGAGCATGAATCACGTTTTACAAGTCTACTCATGTCCTGTCTGTTGTTGTCTGTTGTCTGTCTTAAATGTTTTACTGTAAGTAGTAATTACACTTTATGTATAATTCATAATGTGTGTGCATTAAATGTAGCCTCTCGAATGTCGTTTTTATATAATGTCGTTTTCATATATTTTAAATGTGTAACACATCGTGATCTCACTATATACAGTCTATATGGTTGAAATGACAATTAAACCCACTTGACTTGACCTGACTTGAAGAAAGTAAATAGAGGAAGAAGGTCTTGTGTTCTGGACGTCTCTGGTCAAACCAGCTCATTTCATTCCAGTCGTTTTCCAGACATTGTTTCTACGGCTAGCCGGTCGGAAACTACCACACCGATTCCCACAGAGAGAATACTACTCTCAGACGCCAGAGGGATCGCACACAAAATGGCTATATATCATATATATATCCATATATATGCTACAAATACACACGGGACTGGTGCATGATGATTATTACTGAAGCCTGACTGAACACTCTCAGTCATCCCAGACGACAGCTAACTAGCTAGCTAGCAGCTAACAGGGTAGGTGGATGTTGAAAACGCTTCTTGTTGTCATGTTCATGTTACACAGACGTTTTAAATGCATTTTGTGTCTGTTAAAGTTATAATGGAGGATTTTTCCAAATTTTAGAAAAGAACCGCCCTCTCCACTTTTTGAAAAAAATGCACATGCACAACACCCTACCTGCTCCCGAGAGGGAACGCCTATTAAACGTGTGCACGAGAGAGCGTGCACGAGCCTAGTTCTCCTCGTGCACGCTCTGTTTACAAGTTGCTGTCAGCATGGCTCTACAAGCCGACTTTCCAAAAGAAGATTTGCACTTTTTCCACTATGTCAGACTCGCCACCGGTAAGTGGAAATCTATTTAGGACAAGCATCTCTATAGCTAACGTTAGCACGCTACAGGCCAACAAACAAGCTATCGTCTAGCAGCTAAGTTGTTGTTTTGACCAAAGGGGTGCGCCTTGAGGCCGAGGGAGACGAGGTCAGGGCGGGGGCGCTAGAGCCAGCACCAGCCGAGAGCGGGGAGAAGGCGGTCGGGCTAGATGCCGCAGAAAGCAAAAACTACCTCGGGACGAGCACGTACGACGGCCTCACGTAAACATATCCCAGAATGATTGACAACTAGGAGGACCAATAGTCTTGATGATCCACTCGGAAAAAGAAAATCCTCCACTAGACCTTTAACAGACACAAAGGCACTATTTATCTCATGCCCCCATAACTGCCGTTCTAGCTGAGTGGGCGCTCTGCATTAGCTGCAGCAGCTCCGTGTTGCTAGCACCGATTCAGCTCATTGTTTTGCTATAGACAGGTCTCGCATAGTTATATTTAGCAAAATTACCATAACAATTGGCCGGAGTTCTCCTTTAAGGGGGGAAAGCAACTCTAGTGCGGTTCAGCACAACTAAATGATCCCCATGTGGAAATGTACCATCTGAATTTGATTTATCATATGTTCTTCCAGCCCAGTGGGTCAGCTGGAAATGAATAACTTCCCTCTTTATAATTTCAAAGTCATATGTTTTACTGATTTCTGCAAAATGTCAATTATTGAATCGTGGGTTCCTATGTTGAAAGGAATGCATCAATTCCTGTGAATATTCCCTCTAATGTTCCCTCGGAGACGGCTGCGGCCTGAACACGGGGTGCATGCCTGCATACATTACACAGCTTTGAAATAGCCTTTTGTTGATTTGCTTTTCATGAATAATTTCCACTTTATTTATTGGAGGAAAGAAAACATATTGGAGCAGGGCGAGACGAAGAATACCGAGCAGAGGCGGAGTGCAACCACTGTTTGATTTGTTTACAATAATTTCATGTCAATTTGCAAACACATATAGGCTCCGCTTCTTTGTCTGCATTGGCATTTTTCCTCACACTGTACAGTACAAATATATGAAGTATACATGAGCTATTCATTGTGAAGTTTTTATTCCTCTTTTATGTAAAACTTGGTCATTTATCTACTGGTTTACATCCTCAGTATCGACTGCAAAGTGTCTTCAACCTCTAAAATGATCCTGTCTTTTGCAGCTTAAAGGTCCTATGTGTGGGAATTTCTCCCGTCTAGCGTTGCGATCATATATCGCAATCAACTCTCTCGCACCACGCAGCTGAAAGTACGTATTACAGCTACGGTGGCCTTCACGCTTCAAAAAGCTGGTCTCTTGCTCTTTTCAATCTCCTTTTTCCTTTTCTGGGCGAAGAAGGCAAAGCAAGGCAGCTTTATTTGTAGAGCACATTTCAGCAACAGGGCGATTCAAAGTACTTTACATGAAGACAATTAAAATACAAGAATAAAAGTTACAGTGCAGTATAAGAAATTAAATATTAAAGAGCAGTTAAAAACAGTTAAAATATAAAAGCAGATAAAATAGGAGATTTTATGTTGCTAGTGTGGGACAATGTATAAGCCGTTGCTCTATACACATAATCCACCTGCAATCCTCGCCGTTCCCAGAACGGGCCAGTCCCACCGGTCTTACTTTTTAATTTCTCTTTATATGCTTATATAGATTTCCATACAGTTTCAACGATGCAACTTAAGTACAAGAAATGAACAATTATTTAGTGAAAGGCAGCATCAAAAAGAAAGGTCTTCAGCCTTGATTTAGAAGAACTGAGAGTTGCAGCAGACCTGCAGTTTTCTGGGAGTTGGTTCCAGATATGTGGAGCATAGAAACTAAATGCTGCTTCTCCCTGTTTAGTTCTGACTCTGGGGACAGAAAGCAGACCTGTCCCAGACCACCTGAGAGGTCTGCGTGGTTCGTAGTTTACTAGCAGACCTTGTCCCAGACCACCTGAGAGGTCTGGGTGGTTCATAGTTTACTAGCAGACCTGTCCCAGACCACCTGAGAGGTCTGGGTGGTTCGTAGTTTACTAGCAGACCTGTCCCAGACCACCTGAGAGGTCTGGGTGGTTCGTAGTTTACTAGCAGACCTGTCCCAGACCACCTGAGAGGTCTGGGTGGTTCGTAGTTTACTAGCAGACCTGTCCCAGACCACCTGAGAGGTCTGGGCGGTTCGTAGTTTACTAGCAGGTCAGAAATGTATTTTAGACCTAAACCGTTTAGTGATTTATAAACCAGCAAAAGTATTTTGAAATTAATTCTCTGAGTCACAGGAAGCCAGTGTAAAGACTTCAGAACTGGAGTGATGTGATCCACTTTCTTGGTCTCAGTGAGGACTTGAGCAGCAGCGTTCTGAATCAGCTGCAGCTGTCTGAGTGATTTTTTAGGGAGACCTGTAAAGACCCCGTTACAGTAGTCCAGTCTACTGAAGATAAAAGCATGGACAAGTTTTTCCAAGTCCTGCTGAGACATAAGTCCCTTTACCCTTGATATATTCTTAAGGTGGTAATAGGATGACTTTGTAATTGTCTTAATGTGGCTGTTGAAATTCAGGTCTGAGTCCATAATTACACCAAGATTTCTGGCTTTGTCTGTTGTTTTTAACATTGTCGTTTGAAGCTGAGCGCTGACTTCTAATCGTTCCTCTTTTGCTCCAAAAACAACCACCTCAGTTTTTTCTTCATTTAATTTAAGAAAGTTCTGGCACATCCAGTCGTTAATTTGTTCAATGCACTTAGTCAGTGTTTGTATTGGACTATAGTCCCCAGGCGATAAGGTTATGCAAATTTGTGTGTCGTCCGCATAACTGTGGTAACTTATTTAGTTGTTTTCCATAATCTGAGCCAGTGGAAGCATGTAGATGTTAAACAGAAGAGGCCCCAGAACGGAGCCTTGCGGAACTCCACACGTCATATTTGTATGCTCAGATGTATAATTACCTATAGATACAAAGTAGTCCCTATTCTTTAAATAGGATTCAAACCAGTTCAGGACTGAGCCAGAAAGGCCAACCCAGTTTTCTAATCGGTGTAGTAATATGTCATGGTCGACCGTGTCAAATGCAGCACTGAGATCAAGTAATACTAAGACTGTAGTTTTGCCAATATCTGTGTTTAAGTGGATGTCATTAAATACTTTAACAGCACCAGCCTACCTGTCTATAATGACTGAGAGAGACATACAGCACTAGTCTACCTGTCTATAATGACTGAGAGAGACATACAGCACTAGTGACTGAGAGAGACATACAGCACTAGTCTACCTGTCTATAATGACTGAGAGACATACAGCACTAGTCTACCTGTCTATAATGACTGAGAGACATACAGCACTAGTCTACCTGTCTATAATGACTGAGAGAGACATACAGCACTAGTCTACCTGTCTATAATGACTGAGAGAGACATACAGCACTAGTCTACCTGTCTATAATGACTGAGGGACATACAGCACTAGTCTACCTGTCTATAATGACTGAGAGACATACAGCACTAGTCTACCTGTCTATAATGACTGAGAGAGACATACAGCACTAGTCTACCTGTCTATAATGACTGAGAGAGACATACAGCACTAGTCTACCTGTCTATAATGACCGAGAGACATACAGCACTAGTCTACCTGTCTATAATGACTGAGAGAGACATACAGCACTAGTCTACCTGTCTATAATGACTGAGAGAGACATACAGCACTAGTCTACCTGTCTATAATGGCTGAGAGAGACATACAGCACTAGTCTACCTGTCTATAATGACTGAGAGAGACATACAGCACTAGTCTACCTGTCTATAATGACTGAGAGACATACAGCACTAGTCTACCTGTCTATAATGACTGAGAGAGACATACAGCACTAGTCTACCTGTCTATAATGACTGAGAGAGACATACAGCACTAGTCTACCTGTCTATAATGACTGAGGGACATACAGCACTAGTCTACCTGTCTATAATGACTGAGAGACATACAGCACTAGTCTACCTGTCTATAATGACTGAGAGGGACATACAGCACTAGTCTACCTGTCTATAATGACTGAGAGACATACAGCACTAGTCTACCTGTCTATAATGACTGAGAGGGACATACAGCACTAGTCTACCTGTCTATAATGACTGAGAGAGACATACAGCACTAGTCTACCTGTCTATAATGACTGAGAGAGACATACAGCACTAGTCTACCTGTCTATAATGACTGAGAGACATACAGCACTAGTCTACCTGTCTATAATGGCTGAGAGAGACATACAGCACTAGTCTACCTGTCTATAATGACTGAGAGACATACAGCACTAGTCTACCTGTCTATAATGACTGAGAGAGACATACAGCACTAGTCTACCTGTCTATAATGACCGAGAGACATACAGCACTAGTCTACCTGTCTATAATGACTGAGAGAGACATACAGCACTAGTCTACCTGTCTATAATGACTGAGAGAGACATACAGCACTAGTCTACCTGTCTATAATGACTGAGAGAGACATACAGCACTAGTCTACCTGTCTATAATGACTGAGGGACATACAGCACTAGTCTACCTGTCTATAATGACTGAGAGACATACAGCACTAGTCTACCTGTCTATAATGACTGAGAGAGACATACAGCACTAGTCTACCTGTCTATAATGACTGAGAGACATACAGCACTAGTCTACCTGTCTATAATGACTGAGAGAGACATACAGCACTAGTCTACCTGTCTAGCTAATCCAGAAAGAGATCAGTGAGAGGAGCTTTAGTTGATAATGGAGGATCGTCCTTATACCGAGACACAGGAGAAGGAATCCTCGTCGCCAAAACAGCCAAAATTGGAAGACATGTTGTCGTAGCTTCTTGGTACGTAACGGCTACCGTAGCTGCAACACGCATTTGAAAAAGCGAGGCGCTAGAGAACACTATTCTTTTGAATGCAAAATACAATTTCACCGCTAGATGGGAGACATTCCTCCACAGTGGACCTTTAAAGAAATGCAAACAACCCAGAGCATTTATTTTGTCCTATCCCAGAATGCATCTGTGGTGTAGCCAGACTTTTACTCCACAGCGCTGTGCAGATAGGGTTGGCGGTGCGAGACTACAGGCAGTGTGCAACATTTTCGTTGATAAAACTCCCACAACAAAACACTCTGCTGCCGTCTCATTACACCTGACTCCCACACGCATACCAGCTGTCATTTCTTTACCACAGAACATGGAAACAGCCAATATGTGTAGATCTAGATCTTAATCCCACATAAAACACCTGTTGGTCGACGTCACAGTGCTTCTTAAATTAGATTGAGTAGATGGGTTCAAGATACAGAAGAAAGACTAATGGAAATCCATAGAGGCGTGCACAGAAGACAACAAACTGAATGAGGAAAGAAGAGATAAGCTCATCTCTTCGCCGTAGACACAGATGGTGTTTTTAATTAGTACGATGACAGAAATAAATCGTTTTAAAAGGTTTGATGAAGCCATTTATATGATCGCATCAATCTGAGGCTTTTGTCAGTCATAGCTATTGTATTTCTCCCCCCATGGGGGGGTGGGGGGCGGGGGGGGGCAGCCTATGTTCCCACATTTCTAAGATTTTTCATAAGATTTAGCCCTATGTTCCCAAAGCCCTATGTTCCCACAGCCCTATGTTCCCACAGCCCTATGTTCCCACAGCCCTATGTTCCCACAGCTCTATGTTCCCACAGCCCTATGTTCCCTCAGCCCTATGTTCCCACAGCTCTATGTTCCCACAGCTCTGTTCCCACGGCTCTATGTTCCCACAGCTCTATGTTCCCACAGCTTTATGTTCCCACAGCCCTATGTTCCCACAGCTCTGTTCCCACAGCCCTATGTTCCCACAGCTCTATGTTCCCACAGCCCTATGTTCCCACAGCCCTATGTTCCCACAGCTCTATGTTCCCACAGCTCTATGTTCCCACAGCCCTATGTTCTCACAGCTCTATGTTCCCACAGCCCTATGTTCCCACAGCTCTATGTTCCCACAGCTCTATGTTCCCACAGCTCTATGTTCCCACAGCTCTATGTTCCCACAGCTTTATGTTCCCACAGCCCTATAGTCCCACAGCCCTATGTTCCCACAGCTCTATGTTCCCACAGCTCTATGTTCCCACAGCCCAACGTTCCCACAGCTCTATGTTCCCACAGCCCTATGTTCCCACAGCTCTATGTTCCCACAGCTTTATGTTCCCACAGCCCTATAGTCCCACAGATATGTTCCCACAGCTCTATGTTCCCACAGCTCTATGTTCCCACAGCCCAACGTTCCCACAGCCCTATGTTCCCAGAGCTCTATGTTCCCACAGCTCTATGTTCCCACAGCCCTATGTTCCCACAGCTTTATGTTCCAGTCGGTGGAAATGAGGTGTGAGAGCTCTTTCATTCTCTCCTGCTACTGCTTTTATCCCATTTCCTTATTGTTTGCTTTTACCTTGCACCTTCTTCAGTCATTCTTAAATCTTGATCTCTTCTCTTCTGTCTCCTGCTGTCTCTATTTCCTCTTCTCTTTTTGCTCCAGCATCTTTCTTTCTTGCCTCTGTATTTCTCAGCAGCAGCTTAAATAAAAGATGAGGGCCTTTGGAGAGGCAATTGGTCCCATCTCAGTCTCCATCTCACCGTTTTCCTTCTCCTCTCTTCAGTGGGCCCTCTGTCTCTCTGCCCGGCTGCCACTTGATTACTCTCTGTCATTATTCCTGCTCATCCCACTCTATGTAAACTACCCACTGATTGATGTTGATAGCTCGTGGCTCTGTGGCGTGTCTGCAGCATTAGCAGCAGCTTGTTTGTGTTCCCATGTTTCAGTTACCTAACCATAGACTGTAAAAGAAATAATGAAGGTAGCGTCAATGATGTCACCCATTGGTTTGTGGACTGCTGGTTTGAAGCCTCGAGTTAGCATTTTTGTTTTTGGTAGCCAGAATAGAATATAATGCCTTTTTTTATTGTCAATATACACATGTGCAACGACATTAAATACAACTCCTTGTCTAGTGCCAACATGTCCGTAAAACAAATATAACAACATGGAATAAAATAAGTAGTGCAAAAAAAAAAAAGTGTGTATTTGTGTGTGTGTGTGTGTGGGGGGGGGGGGGGGGTTGTAAGGTGCACTGTTCTGAAACGTTGACCCATCTGTGATGATCCTTCCTTTAATATTAGTCTAAAGAAAGTAAGTAAGACCGGTGGGACCGGCCCGTCCTGGGATTACGTGTATAGAGCAACGGCTTATACATTGTCCCACACTAGCAACATAAAATCTCCTATTTTATCTGCTTTTATATTTTTAACTGTTTTTAACTGCTCTTTAATGTTTAATTTGTTATACTGCACTGTAACTTTTATTCTTGTATTGTAATTGTCTTCATGTAAAGCACTTTGAATTGTTGCTGAGATGTGCTCTACACATAAAGCTGCCTTGCCTCGCCTAAACACTTTATAATTTCTGCTTTTTTAACTCAAGAACTATGAATAATTTCCTACACATGAGATTTTTGTGACCATGAATTCCAAAAACAACTAAAACTAGTAATAAGCCACTGTGGAAAGCCTGAGCATCGGCCCAGGCGAAGAACAGACTGCAGCGCGTTGTGTGCACAGCAGAGAGGCTGACTGGACAGAGGCAGCTGTCCAATCAGAGACCTGCATGAGGCCAGAGTCAGGGAGAGGGCAGCTAAAGTCGCTGCCGATCAGCCCCATCCAGCAAGTGACGTTTTTAAGCTGCTTCCCTCAGGAAGAAGGTGCAGGGCAATAAAGACAAGGACCTCACGCCATCTAAACAGCTTTTTTCCAAGAGCCATTTCCCTTCTGAACAGCTGATCCATCCATCACTTTGGACTATTTTATTCACTATTTTATCTTTGGACTATTTTATTCACTATTTTATCTTTGGACTATTTTATTCACTATTTTATCTTTGGACTATTTTATTCACTATTTTATCTTTGGACTATTTTATTCACTATTTTATCTTTGGACTATTTTATTCACTATTTTATCTTTGGACTATTTTATTAATTAATTGTTTGAAGCATGTTTATGCAGCTATATGCATATACTGTTTGTCGAGCTTCTGTGTTACTGATTGCCTTGTCAAATTCATGTGTGTCTGTTGATGCATTTGGCGAATAAAGTGATTCTGATTCTGATTCTGAAGTTGGTGTTAGTGGTGTGAGAAAAAGCCTTAAACATGCAAAAAGAAAAAGGGCCAAAAACATCAAAAAAAAAGTGAAAGAAAATTCAGGGAGGACGATGCATGGCTGAATGGAAGACAACTCAACGGTTAAACATATTGCAATATTCTGCGATATATTGCAATATGTATATAAGCTTTTTTTCCAACTTCAAATCGAAACTTTCGTCTGGGTTGTTCATCTATGGCGTTATTTTTTAGTCAAAAGTTATGAGCGTGTAACACACGCTCACGAGCACATTATGTTATTTCACACGCGCAAAAATGAACCTTCAGCTGGCATGATAAAAGTACTCGCGCACAAATTCAACAACCGAGAGGTGTAGGTGGCTGCGAGCGAGCGCCTGGCTACTCTTACTCTGCTTGCACAGTGGAATCCTGCTCGCGCGCAGCGGCCTTCTGCTCGCGGAGTGCTGTTTTGCTCGCGGAGTGGATTTCTGCTCGCTCAGCTGATTTCTGCTCGCTCGAGTACATGACTTTTGACAATTTGGGGGCGGAAACCAAGGAGGGCACTGACCCTCTTATGATTGGTCACTTTCACACAGGGACATCCTTGATTGACAGCTCTCATTACAGGAAGCACGGAGTCAAAGTATCTGACGGAGTTCAGTCATTCAGTTAACACTGCACAGTGGACGGAATGGCGGCGACACCTGAAGATGTAGATGTAAGTGATATTGATGATATGATGGGGGCTGTGTGTTTGACAGTGTTATAGCAATTTAATCTGAAATTTGTTGAGAATAAACTCATTAAATATTGAGAATAAAGTCGTTGTGTTTTGAGAAAAAACTCATTAAATATTGAGAAAAAAACTTGAAATACAACGACTTTATTCTCAATATTTAATGAGTTTATTCTCAACAAATTTCAGATTAAATTGCTATAACACTGTCAAACACACAGCCCCCATCATATCATCAATATCACTTACATCTACATCTTCAGGTGTCGCCGCCATTCCGTCCACTGTGCAGTGTTAACTGAATGACTGAACTCCGTCAGATACTGTGACTCCGTGCTTCCTGTAATGAGAGCTGTCAATCAAGGATGTCCCTGTGTGAAAGTGACCAATCGTAAGAGGGTCAGTGCCCTCCTTGGTTTCCGCCCCCAAATTGTCAAAAGTCATGTACTCGAGCGAGCAGAAATCAGCTGAGCGAGCAGAAATCCACTCCGCGAGCAGGTAGCCCGCTGCGCGCGAGCAGGATTCCACTGTACAAGCAAGTAGCCAGGCGCTCGCTCGCAGCTACCTACACCTCTCGGTTGTTGAATTTGTGCGCAAGTACTTTTATCATGCCAGCTGAAGGTTCATTTTTGCGCGTGTGAAATAACATAATGTGCTTGTGAGCATGTGTTACACGCTCATAACTTTTGACTAAAAAATAACGCCATATTCATCTCACTTAAATTTTATTTGTGCAAAATCTGATTGTCAAGCAGACAAACGTATACTATATATAATAAAAGATTGATACTTGGCGTCTGTGTATCGAAACAGTATTGCCACGGAAAATATTCGCGATACTATGCTGTATCAAGTTTTTTTAAGATATTTGGACCAAAGGGTGGGGAGGATAAAAGCCAGTGTCTCTATGGTTGTAATGGCGCTAAGCTAATCGCTAAATAGGGAAAGTTGCAACGTCCAAACCCTTCTAACGCCGGGTTAGTCTCTCTATTCCAGACCTTCCTCCACAGCTCTGTGGAGGAGGGTCTGGCTAGTCCACACAGCATTCCTGGATGGGAGGAAAACATGCTCTGGTTTTATTGGCATTTCTTTAAACCAATCACAATCATCGTGGGCGGTGCTAAGCTCCGGACGGAGCCACGGTGCCTCTGCTAAATCGCCTCAGGAAGGAACTTGTTTTGGTGGAACATGTGTATGTTCAAAAGTAGTTTTAGTCGTGCAGCAGAAAACTCAGATTGGACAGATAGTCTAGCTAGCTGTCTGGATTTACCCTGCAGAGATCTGAGGAGCAGTTAACCAGAGTCCTCACAAATCAGCCGGAGGTTAGAACGCCATCACAGAGACAGAGGAAGGGGCCGCACATCACCGGAACAATCCCGGAAGTCGTGGATGTAGACTATGACAATGTTCACTGAAGTAATGAATGAAGTGAGAAGTTCATTTTCTCAACTTTTGTTGGAGCCAGTGGAGTCGCCCCCTGCTGGAAGTTACAGAGAACGCAGCTTGAAGGAGCTTCAGCTTCACTTTTCAGACTCTGAAGTAGCCGCTTGTACCCGATGTATATTTTGGGAGCTGCCCTCCACATAAGAGGATCCTGTTTACTGTTCAAGGGCTCCATCATTTTGTAAATACTCGTTGCAAACTTTCCCATTAAAATTCCCTCTAACACTTGAGCCTGCTGCTCCCCTGCCACCGACAGAACAATCTGAGATCCATTACTGTGTGTACACATCAATATGTCCAAAATCCCCCGATGGATACAGCGCAGGCATGACCCTCTGAAAGCTATTCAAATCATTACCCAGGCAACAATGAGATTCACCTTAACCCACGTTGCTATGGCTACGGTCGAGAACAGCTCCGGCGAGCTCTGCTCCTGTTCAGAGTTGTATTCCTGCAGTCGGTCTGTAAGCACAGAGGAATGTACCGCTGTAATGCACTACACACACTCTTAAAATATAAATACACACAACCACACACGCTTACAAGCACACATCCATGCTTACAGTATAGTATAGTACAGTATAGTATAGTACAGTACAGTATAGTATAATACAGTACAGTACAGTATGGTATAGTACAGTATAGTATAGTATAGTATAGTACAGTACAGTATAGTACAGTACAGTATAGTATAGTATAGTACAGTATAGTATAGTACAGTACAGTACAGTATGGTATAGTATAGTATAGTGTAGTACAGTATAGTATAGTACAGTATACTATAGTATAGTACAGTACAGTATAGTACAGTACAGTATAGTATAGTACAGTATACTATAGTACAGTACAGTATAGTATAATACAGTACAGTACAGTATAGTATAGTATAGTACAGTATAGTATAGTACAGTATACTATAGTATAGTACAGTACAGTATAGTACAGTACAGTATAGTACAGTACAGTATAGTATAGTACAGTACAGTATAGTATAGTACAGTACAGTATAGTATAGTACAGTATAGTATAGTACAGTACAGTATAGTACAGTATACTATAGTACAGTATAGTATAGTACAGTATACCTGAAGTTACAGTATAGTATATTACAGTACAGTATAGTATAGTACAGTATAGTACAGTACAGTATAGTATAGTATAGTATAGTACAGTATAGTACAGTACAGTATAGTATAGTACAGTACAGTATAGTATAGTATACTATAGTACAGTACAGTATAGTACAGTATTAGTATAGTACAGTATAGTATAGTACAGTACAGTACATTATAGTACAGTACAGTATAGTATAGTACAGTACAGTATAGCATAATACAGCATAGTATAGTATAGTATAGTACAGTAAAGTACAGTATTAGTATAGTATTAGTATAGTATAGTACAGTATAGTACAGTACAGTACAGTATAGTATAGTACAGTAAAGTACAGTATTAGTATATTACAGTATAGCATAGTACAGTATTAGTATAGTATAGTATTAGTATAGTATAGTATAGCATAGTACAGCATAGTATAGTATAGGAGGCCAACCCGGTCTCACGGCAGTTGGTGAAATGGTCACATTATTTTGATCTATTGATTCGTGTACAGGAACACGTTTTTCTTGTTTATTTTGTTGTGGAAATGGGAAGGTGACCATTTCACCAACTGCCATCTGCTGTGGGGGGACGCAACAACGGGGTGAAAAGTACTGCGTTGTGTGACCCTACCGTTGTCTCTGCTAAGGCTACGTCATCTTCTCATTGACTTTACATTGGCGTTGTTTTCCGTAACGAGCTGTTACCAGTTCGTGATCATTTCACGGTGAGACCAGGCTGGGGTACGTGTAAACGGGGGATGAGAATAAGGTTGAATAAACAGGGTTGACAAGCATTGCTTTGTATTGCATTGGTGAGAAAGAGTGTAAAATAAAGCCTGACATATTTCTGTAGCAAGCACTGCACAGAAGTTTGCAGAAAAGACGTTGGGATAAAATCTGGTGTTTATGCGGAACAAAAATAAAAAAAAAGCTATAAAAGCTTCTTTGAAGATAACGGTGATACATATTGTAATGCTCCCGGTTGTTAGTGTTTTTTTAGGTCACTGCGTTCTGAGAAACAAAGTTTTCTTGTTGGGAAACAAATGTTCAAGTGTGGTACAAGAGCTGAGAGATGAGTCACACACTCTCTCTGAAAGGAAATGTTACACATATTCACGGTCTGAAACGGGCTTAACGTAAATGCACAACACAACACAACACATCACAACACATCACATCACAACACATCACAACACAACCCATCACAACACAACACATCACAACACAACACATCACATCACAACACATCACAACACATCACAACACAACACAACACAACACAACACATCACAACACATCACATCACATCACATCACATCACATCACATCACAACACATTACATCACAACACATCACAACACATCACATCACATCACAACACAACACATCACATCACAACACATCACATCACATCACAACACATCACAACACATCACATCACATCACAACACATCACATCACATCACATCACAACACATCACAACACATCACAACACATCACATCACATCACAACACATCACAACACAACACAACACATCACAACACATCACATCACATCACAACACATCACAACACAACACAACACAACACAACACAACACAACACATCACAACACATCACAACACAACACAACACAACACATCACAACACAACACATCACAACACATCACATCACAACACATCACAACACAACACAACACATCACAACACATCACAACACAACACATCACATCACATCACAACACAACACATCACTTCACAACACAACACATCACATCACAACACAACACATCACATCACAACACATCACAACACAACACATCACAACACATCACAACACAACACATCACAACACAACACATCACTTCACAACACATCACATCACATCACAACACAACACAACACATCACATCACAACACATCACAACACATCACAACACATCACAACACATCACATCACAACACATCACAACACAACACAACACATCACAACACATCACATCACAACACATCACATCACAACACATCACAACACATCACAACACATCACAACACATCACAACACATCACATCACAACACATCACATCACATCACAACACATCACAACACATCACATCACAACACATCACATCACAACACATCACATCACAACACATCACATCACATCACAACACATCACAACACATCACAACACATCACAACACATCACATCACAACACAACACATCACAACACAACACAACACATCACAACACATCACATCACAACACATCACATCACATCACATCACAACACAACACATCACAACACAACACATCACAACACATCACATCACAACACATCACATCACAACACAACACATCACAACACAACACATCACATCACAACACAACACAACACATCACAACACATCACAACACATCACATCACATCACATCACATCACAACACAACACAACACATCGCATCGCATCGCATCACAACACATCACAACACAACACATCACAACACAACACATCACAACACAACACATCACATCACAACACAACACAACACAACACTTCACTTCACATCACAACACATCACAACACATCACAACACAACACATCACAACACAACACAACACATCACATCACAACACATCACAACACATCACAACACAACACATCACATCACATCACAACACATCACAACACATCACAACACATCACAACACATCACATCACAACACATCACATCACAACACAACACATCACAACACAACACATCACAACACAACACATCACAACACAACACATCACAACACAACAAATCACATCACAACACATCACAAAACAACACAACACATCACATCACAACACAACACATCACAACACAACAAATCACATCACATCACAACACATCACAACACAACACATCACAACACATCACAACACATCACATCACAACACATCACAACACATCACAACACATCACAACACATCACAACACATCACATCACATCACATCACAACACATCACAACACATCACAACACATCACATCACAACACAACACATCACAACACAACACAACACATCACAACACATCACATCACATCACAACACATCACATCACAACACATCACAACACATCACAACACATCACATCACAACACAACACATCACAACACATCACATCACATCACAACACATCACAACACATCACATCACATCACATCACAACACATCACATCACAACACAACACATCACAACACATCACATCACATCACAACACATCACATCACAACACAACACATCACAACACAACACATCACAACACAACACAACACATCACAACACATCACAACACATCACATCACAACACATCACATCACAACACAACACATCACATCACAACACATCACAACACATCACATCACAACACAACACAACACATCGCATCGCATCACAACACATCACAACACAACACATCACAACACAACACAACACATCACAACACATCACATCACAACACATCACAACACAACACTTCACTTCACTTCACTTCACATCACAACACATCACAACACAACACAACACATCACAACACAACACATCACATCACAACACATCACATCACAACACATCACAACACAACACATCACATCACAACACATCACAACACATCACAACACATCACAACACATCACATCACAACACATCACAACACAACACATCACAACACAACACAACACATCACAACACATCACATCACATCACAACACATCACAACACATCAC
>JALJEH010000036.1:57500-142500 GCA_023631565.1 Gymnocephalus cernua | reverse complement strand
CTGCTGGTAGTTACCATGGTAACGTTAGTAGCTTTAAGTCTCAGAGAACGAGACGCAGTGACCGATGAGACCCAATCAGGAGGAGGAACGTTGGCGTCGGCGTCGCCAAAGGTCTCCGTTAGCGGCCGTTGAGGCTGAAACAAAACCGCGCAGAATCAGAACCACAACGGATCAAGTCCAGACCGAACTTCCCGACCTCAAACGATGTGGGCGGGGCTAAGATCAGCTGGCGTCCAGGCTAACTTTTGATATTCACGGAGCTAAAAGGAATATTAAGCGTCATAAAGATCAGTTTTGTTACGCCGTCCAGGAACGTTAGCTAACATTAGCTAACATTAGCTAGCGTTAGCTTCTCACTGTTGCCAGAAACCGGTCTGGAACAAAGTTAAAGGACAATTCCGCTGCAAAATGAACCGAGGGGTTAATAACACGCGGGTACCGAGTCGACAGACGAACGCCGTGCTTGAGCTATGTTACTGGTTACCGGTTGCACGCCGTTCGTGGTCCGACTGATCGGGACTGTTTTCCCAAGATGGCGCCTGTCTGTATACGTGAACGCTACAGTACTTTATAATCTATCTTTTTAATTAACTGTTTGTACACAAAGTTCTCAATGCTTGTGTTTCCATGTAGGGACCCTCGTCATGCGACCGGTGAAGTGTGGTGATATTTTGAGCCTTGTTAGTGATGTAGAAATAGAGATTTATTTTTACTTTACCCTCTGCCCCGCCGTCTAGCGTTACAAGCTAATCAGCGGTTTGTGCTAAAACTGGTCACATCAGATTAGCATGAAAGCATATCCCAGAGAACAGTTGACTTTTGCGCCAGAATTGTCCTTTAATTTTCTCCTGTTTCCGTCTGAAAAATGCTGTTTTAGTGTCAGAATGTTCTGGAGAAATGTGGCTTGTTGAAAAATGGGTCCAATATTTACTCTGGTGACTATGCGGTGACCTATTTCTCCTTCTGTTTTGCACTTCCTCCCTGTGATTTGTAGCAAAGGAAATAAGCAATAAACACCGACTTCTCACGCAGCCCTCTCTCTGTATGTCTCGTCTCGTGGGACTGGATTCCCTTATCTCACTGATAAAACAAATTGATGCGACTTACGTCTTCATCTCCACTTCAAATCTAATTTTTAATTGCAGATGTATTTGTAATCATGCATGTATGAAGTACTGTGGAAAAAAAATAGCCATGATTAAAAACGTAAGCATGCATGCACCCCCTGCAGCGCGCACCGACAGCAGCAAACGTGACAAAACAACTCTATTTATCGTCTCCCAGATCTGAAGAATCTGTGGACCCGAGAGCTCGGCGAGAAGCGAGTGAAGAGGAGCGCATCTGCTCGACTCCTTCTGCCGCACACAACTTCAGCCAGGCTCGCTGCATTGGTAAACACATGAATATGGAATATTAACCGTGGGATGTACTCGGCTTGAGAGTACAGCAGAGACAAGCTACACACACACACACACACACACACACACACACACACACACACACACACACACACACACACACACACACACACAGACACACACACACAGAGAGACACACACACACACACACACAGAGACACACAGAGACACACACACACACACACACACACACACACACACACACACACACACACACACACACACACAAGGAGTGTGAGTTTAAGCAAAATTACAGGGGAGGGTGTGATTTAACGCCGTGATTGGCTGGGTTCTCCTCTAGCTGTAGATAGGTGGGGTCTCCTCTAGCTGTAGGTAGGTGGGGTCTCCTCTAGCTGTAGATAGGTGGGGTCTCCTCTAGCTGTAGATAGGTGGGGTCTCCTCTAGCTGTAGATAGGTGAGGTCTCCTCTAGCTGTAGATAGGTGGGGTCTCCTCTAGCTGTAGGTAGGTGAGGTCTCCTCTAGCTGTAGATAGGTGGGGTCTCCTCTAGCTGTAGATAGGTGGGGTCTCCTCTAGCTGTAGATAGGTGGGGTCTCCTCTAGCTGTAGATAGGTGGGGTCTCCTCTAGCTGTAGATAGGTGGGGTCTCCTCTAGCTGTAGATAGGTGGGGTCTCCTCTAGCTGTAGGTAGGTGGGGTCTCCTCTAGCTGTAGATAGGTGGGGTCTCCTCTAGCTGTAGATAGGTGGGGTCTCCTCTAGCTGTAGATAGGTGGGTTCTCCTCTAGCTGTAGATAGGTGGGGTCTCCTCTAGCTGTAGATAGGTGGGGTCTCCTCTAGCTGTAGATAGGTGGGGTCTCCTCTAGCTGTAGATAGGTGGGGTCTCCTCTAGCTGTAGATAGGTGGGGTCTCCTCTAGCTGTAGATAGGTGGGGTCTCCTCTAGCTGTAGATAGGTGGGGTCTCCTCTAGCTGTAGATAGGTGGGGTCTCCTCTAGCTGTAGATAGGTGGGGTCTCCTCTAGCTGTAGATAGGTGGGGTCTCCTCTAGCTGTAGATAGGTGGGGTCTCCTCTAGCTGTAGATAGGTGGGGTCTCCTCTAGCTGTAGATAGGTGGGGTCTCCTCTAGCTGTAGATAGGTGGGGTCTCCTCTAGCTGTAGATAGGTGGGGTCTCCTCTAGCTGTAGGTAGGTGGGGTCTCCTCTAGCTGTAGATAGGTGGGGTCTCCTCTAGCTGTAGATAGGTGGGGTCTCCTCTAGCTGTAGGTAGGTGGGGTCTCCTCTAGCTGTAGATAGGTGGGGTCTCCTCTAGCTGTAGATAGGTGGGGTCTCCTCTAGCTGTAGATAGGTGGGGTCTCCTCTAGCTGTAGATAGGTGAGGTCTCCTCTAGCTGTAGATAGGTGGGGTCTCCTCTAGCTGTAGATAGGTGGGGTCTCCTCTAGCTGTAGGTAGGTGGGGTCTCCTCTAGCTGTAGATAGGTGGGGGTCTCAAATAAAGCCAGACTAGAGCGCCGCTTACTGCGCTCCACGGCTGCAACACAACAAGCGCCTGGTCTCTACGGAAACCAAAACTTGCGCATATTAAATTGGGAAGCGATGTTCGGATTTGAAACCAAATCCTCTAAACCACGTGTGTCAAATCCGGCCCCTCGCAGGTTTTGATTTCAATTTAGGTTCATAATAAATTCAGGCCCGCCTAGTCTTTGTCGCATTTTATTTTTCTTTTACATATTTGTTGTTTTTTTCAACATTTTTGACTCCTTTTGCGGCGGTTTATGTGCTTTTTTTTAATGCTTTAGGACATTTGTTTTAAAGTTTTGGACGCTTTACTCAACGTTTTTTTGTCACTTTCTGATGTTTTGGCACTTTTCAGACAATTTTGACGGGTTTTTTTCGGCCTTTTTCCAATGTATTTGTCACTCCCCACAGGGCAGGCAGGCACACACACACACACAGACACACAGACACACACAGACACACACACACACACACACACACACACACACACACACACACACACACACACACACACACACACACACACACACACACACACACACACACATCCTTGTCCTCTTGAAGTACAGAAATAAAAACTTCAATTAAAATGCCAGGAGTGCCGAGTGTCGTGGAATCGCATCCATTCATTACTGCCTCAGTCTGTCAGCCAAGGACACGGGAAGGGGGGGGGGGGTTCTCTCTCTCTCTCTCCCTCCCTCCCCCTCTCCGTCCATCTTTCCCACCACCGCTCTGAGCTGATAATAGCAAAGAGAGGGGGAAGGGGGGAAGGCGGCTGGGAGAGATGTGTAGAGAGAGGGGGAGAAATTAAGAGGCCAAAGTCATAACGGTGATAATGGAGCCGTTGATTGTGATGATAATTCAGATGTAATTATAGGAGACAATTTGGTGTGAAGTGAGCGATGGGATAACGATAAAGGAGGGAAACATAAAAAGGCAGAGACAGAGTGAGAGAAGACACAAACAAAGACTCAGAGCAGAGTGCAGAGAGAAGTGCATTAAAGGAAAAGTTCACTTTTCTTTCTCTACAGACAGACTTCATTCCTTCATCGTCACATACACACAGTACGATGTAGTGAAATTCTATTACTGTTAATTAAGACAGCGATACAGACAGCGTCCGGGGAGCAACTTGGGGTCCAGCGTAGGGACACTTTGACATGTGGCGTGGACGACGTGAGATTGAACCGCCAACCTTGCGTCTTCTGGGGCAACCATTTTACCTCCAGGCCACAAGATGGAGCATACTACCGAATTGTGTCTCTGTTTTAATATTGACTAATGTATTTCTCTTTCTCTATTCTTCTTCTATTGTAATGGACTACAGATGGAAATTAGCCCTTGGGCTACAATCTGGCAATTTTTACGTGTACTTCTATACATGTTCATTAAATTTGCATTGTCCTAATAAAGAATTTCAATTTCAAGTCACTTCAAAGGTATAATGGAGGATTTTCCCTAATTTTAGAAAAGAACCGCCCTCTCCACAACACTCTACCTGCTAGCGAGAGGGAACGCCTATTAAACGTGTGCACGAGAGAGCGTGCACGAGGAGAACCAGGCCCGTGCACGCTCTCAAAAAAAAACTTGTTAAAACAAAAAAAAACTCGAGAAAACAAACTTTGTTATATCGAGATAACGAATTAATAAGTCGTTATCACGAGATAATAGTGCATAAAAAAAAAAAGTCAATGGCCGTTTTCGGCTTCCGTACAGGGCAGATCCAAAGGGGGGGGGGAGGGGCGGCTTCTCTCCTCACAGCGAAGCCGCTATGGCGCCATTTTGCTAACCTTGTTCCCATCACCCGCCGTTAGCATCCCATTGACTTCCATTCATTCTGGCGTCACTTTGACAGCCAATAACTTTACATCTGAAGCGTTTAAAGACTTTATTTGTCCGTTGTTTATTTCTAAAGAAACACGACGATGTATAAAAGGCTCCGTTACCTTGTACCTCACGTTATGGCTCCGTAGCAGACGTTTTTATAAACATAGGCTAACGGTTGGGTCATAACCACGAGACTTACTGTCTCATAGTAGAGGAATTACCGTACAGTACAGGAGAAGCTCGCAGGCAGTTTGGACTTACATCAGCTGTTTAGTTTAATTACTGATGTTAACTAGCATTTTAGGTGGTTTGGGTATCTGGTAAGGATGCCCCCCTGGGCGCCTCCCTAGGGAGGTGGTCCAGGCACGTCCAGCTGGGAGGAGACCTCGGGGAAGACCCAGGACTAGGTGGAGGCACGTCCAGCTGGGAGGAGGCCTCGAGGAAGACCCAGGACTAGGTGGAGGCACGTCCAGCTGGGAGGAGGCCTCAGGGAAGACCCAGGACTAGGTGGAGGCACGTCCAGCTGGGAGGAGACCTCGGGGAAGACCCAGGACTAGGTGGAGGCACGTCCAGCTGGGAGGAGGCCTCGAGGAAGACCCAGGACTAGGTGGAGGGACGTCCAGCTGGGAGGAGACCTCGGGGAAGACCCAGGACTAGGTGGAGGCACGTCCAGCTGGGAGGAGGCCTCGGGGAAGACCCAGGACTAGGTGGAGGGATTACATCTCCAACCTGGCCTGGGAACGCCTCGGGATCCCCCAGTCAGAGCTGGTTAATGTGGCTCGGGAAAGGGAAGTTTGGGGTCCCCTGCTGGAGCTGCTCCCCCCGCGACCCGACCACGGATAAGCGGACGACGATGGATGGATGGATGGATGGATGGATGGATGGATGGATGGATGGATGGATGGATGGATGGATGGATGGATGGATGCTCAATCAGCTGTTTAGTTTAATTACTAATGTTAACTATCATTTTAGTGATCAATAATTATCCTGTGCCTATGTTATCTCCTTACATATACCTACGCTCTCCGTCTCTGATAGATTGGGAATGATTGAGATTTCTCTTGGCACAGCTACCAGAAGACTTACAACGTTCAGACACGCTGCTCACGTCACATCTACGTCATCAAGCTCAGTTTGAGGCTGCGCAGTAACGCTCAGCCATCACCGGGGAAGTGACCTCACTGGTCTCCGTCCAGAACAGCGGGGTCGCTGGGTCCATTTTTCTTTTACTGTCTATGGTGAGATCATTGGCAGAGTCGTTTTACACCAACGAGGACATATTTATGAATGAAGACTTTGATGTTAGTTAATAAAATACTTCAAACACTACACAGTGTACCTTTAAAGTTAAGGTTTATTTCTGTACTTTTTGGATATTTGCTGCTTAAAAAGTCTAGAAACTAAGCTGGTGAAACTTGCACCGCTGATGTTTGTCTCGGAAAATTGTCCAAAATGTCCCAATTTCTCGGAGCCTTGGTCCTCGTTATCTAACCGGCGGTGACACGCCGAGCAGACGAGGGATCCTTCTCCCCCATTAAGTCCTCCCCCGTCTCCGTGACTTCGTGACATTATCTCGGTTCAGATGTTTCTGCTGACTCACACACCTGCTCCCCCCCCCCACTCACACACCTGCTCCCCCCCCCCCCCACACACACACACACAGACACACACAGACACACACACACACCTGCTCCCCCCCCCCCACACACACACACAGAACACACACACACACTCACACACCTGCTCCCCCCCCCCCCCCCCACACACACACACAGACACACACAGACACACACACTCACACACCTGCTCCCCCCCCCCCCCCACACACACACACACACACACACAGACACACACACTCACACACCTGCCCCCCCCCCCCCCCACACACACACACCTGCTCCCCCCCCCCCACACACACACACAGACACACACACACACTCACACACCTGCTCCCCCCCCCCACACACACACACCTGCTCCCCCCCCCCCCACACTCACACACACAGACAGACACACACACACACACTCACACACCTGCTCCCCCCCCCCCCCCCCACCACACACAGACAGACACACACAGACACACACACACACACACACACACACACTCCACACACCTGCTCCCCCCCCCCACTCACACACACAGACACACACAGACACACACCTGCTCCCCCCCCCCCCACACACACACAGACACACACACTCACACACCTGCTCCCCCCCCCCCCCCACTCACACACACAGACACACACAGACACACACCTGCTCCCCCCCCCCCACTCACACACACAGACACACACAGACACACACCTGCCTCCCCCCCCCCCCACACACACACAGACACACACACTCACACACTCTGCTCCCCCCCCCCCCACTCACACACACAGACACACACACTCACACACCTGCTCCCCCCCCCCACACACACACACACACACCTGCTCCCCCCCCCACACACACACTCACACACCTGCTCCCCCCCCCCACACACACACTCACACACCTGCTCCCCCCCCCCCCACACACACACACACACCTGCTCTCCCCCACACGAAAACACACACACACACACACACACACACACACACACACACACACAACAGACACACAAACACACACACACACACACACACCTGCTCTCCCCCCCCCCCCCCCCCACAACAGACACACACACACACACACACACAGGACGGTTACTAAAACACCGTACGCTGTGTTTGCGTCCCCATCGTGGACCAGTCTCCTGAAGGTCTAACGCTGCGTATGGCTCATGCAGTCCTTGTAGCACTAAAACGTATACGTGAGTCACTTGTTACTCACGACATCTGCCAAGTTATCATCTTTTCACACTTTGCACACAGACACGGTGCCACGGTAGCTCGTTCCAGTGTGTGTATTATTTAAACATGGAAGCCTCATGCTGCTGCCGCTGCCGCCATAACCTCACTCACCAGAGTCTGGCTTTTGCAATTAAAAAGCAAATAATGTAATGGATGGAATTGCCATGGCCGAATTTTAGTCCCAATCCGCCCCTGAGCGCACCTGTTGGCTGTTGACAGTGTGTCAGGTATAGACCTTTTAACACGGCAGACATGTTGACATGTCACAGTAGGAAAAGCACAGGTGCATTCAAAAACCATTAAAGTGCCCATATTATGAAAAATAAATCTCTTTTTCTGGGATTTGGGGTGTTATTTTGTGTCTCTGGTGCTTCCACACACATACAAACTTGGAGAATAACCATCCATGTTGTTCTGAGTGAGATACGGTTTCTGAATGATTCCTGCATCTGCATGGCTTGTTACATCAGTAGCTGAGACCAGGTGGCTAACCACTACCTGCTAGCTCGTTCTCAATGGCAAAGCGCTGCTACAACACACACAAGTTCACCATAATCTCCAGAAGAAGTACTTCCATGTGCGCCCTCCTTTAGAAGAAGTCTCCCGGCTAATCCTGCCTTGTAACTGACCAAAGTTGGAGAAACAACCTTTCTTTTACTGTCTGTGGAGCTAACTGACATGATCTACCATCTGAGCTACTGAGCATGTGCAGAGTGGAATCAAAGATAGTACAGAAGGAAAGATGATTCACTCTGTAGCTAAAACAGAGACCTGAACACAAGGTGAAAAGAGGAGCTGCAGCAGTGAGAGAGAGATGTGCTGTACAACAAAAATATATTAAACCATGTAAACATATTCTTGTACTACCTTAAAATACATAAATATGGGATCATTAATGATGGCTGCATTCCACTTAGGAGAGGCCCTGGTGTTGAGCATGCTGACTCACTGAGATATCTTACTGGGACACTTGATGGAACTGAGCCATCGTTAAGGTTATCAGTTTCAGCTGTTTCCTACTACGACAAGTCAACATGTCTGCTGTGAAAAAGGTCCATGGGGGACAGAACTCAGGCGCAGACTGGAGCAGGTGGTAAAGAATCTTATTTTATTGGAGCTGTGAGTGTGGGCTGGCAGTGGGGGGTGCTGGGTCTGAAGATGGCTGGGCTGGCACTGGGGGTGCTGGGTCTGAAGATGGCTGGGCTGGCAGTGGGGGTGCTGGGGTCTGAAGATGGCTGGGCTGGCAGTGGGGGGTGCCGGGTCTGAAGATGGCTGGGCTGGCAGTGGGGGTGCTGGGTCTGAAGATGGCTGGGCTGGCAGTGGGGGGTGCCGGGTCTGAAGATGGCTGGGCTGGCAGTGGGGGTGCTGGGTCTGAAGATGCTGGGCTGGCAGTGGGGGTGCTGGGTCTGAAGATGGCTGGGCTGGCAGTGGGGGGTGCTGGGTCTGAAGATGGCTGGGCTGGCAGTGGGGGTGCTGGGTCTGAAGATGGCTGGGCTGGCAGTGGGGGTGCTGGGTCTGAAGATGGCTGGGCTGGCAGTGGGGGTGCTGGGTCTGAAGATGGCTGGGCTGTGTTCCTCAGTGCGGCTGCAGACGTGATGTTCCAGTGCGTGGCGCGGCTGATTGGCAGCAGGTGATTCTGAAGGTGGTTATTTCTGAGAACAGAGATCTTCCAGGTAGTGACATCAGGGAACGGAGCAGACAGGTAAGAAACTAGACTAGATATCAAAGGCTGGTGAATACGCATACTCGGTGGTACGCAACAACCCGGCAGGGAGAGGAAGGTCAGACTGGTATTTGAAGGCAGATGATGGAGCAGGATGAGTAGCAGGTGTGCTGATTGGAAATGGTGCCAGGTGTTGGGAGAAGCAACAGGGGGGGCGTGTCCACATGCAAGGTGGAAATAGAAACTTTCACACACCAGACTATCACCGTGCAGTGATCAAGTCACGGCAGGCGAGGGCGTGACACAATGTTCACGTGATTTAACTTCACTACCAAGACTTCGAACTTAGTTGATTGAAATGTAGTCACTTGGAAAGTCATTTCTCGGTAAATATACATCTGGTTAATCGCCTCGCCTCCATAAAAGAGCAGAACAGTTCCTCAAATAATCCCGCCGAGCATCGTGTTTGATCTCTGATCACCTGATCAACGACGATACATTTGAACTCAGGCTTTTATTTATTTATTTTTTTATTTTTTTATAACCTATTTCCAATCATTTGTACCTTTTTGGAAACGAAGAGAGCCACCAGCACAACTTCAGTGTCCAGTATTTCACACACACACACACACACACACACACACACACACACACACACACACACACACACACACACACACACACACACACACACACACACACACACACACACACACATTCAAGACAAAAATCAGACACAAAATAGGTCCTGAACCCTTCTGGGATGCAGCAGCGTAGGTGTATAGAAAGCCGATGATTGGATGCCCTCCTGATTCTCCCCGAGTGTTAAGTGACATTGATTCTGGTGCTTCAGAAAAAGATTGCAGAGACGATTTGTTTCTATTTGTTTGCTGCTCTCACAGACCTCCTGCATCCAGCACCAACATTACAACGTCTCTGAGCAAACAGGGACGAGTAACAACTGGACATACTCGCATCTCAGTCATCTAAAATGCATGTTTCATACTATATGTCATCACTTACCTGTTGGGCCACAGGGGTCAGATCTATGTTCCCACAGCTCTATGTTCCCACAGCCCTATGTTCCCACAGTCGTATGTTCTCACAGCTCTATGTTCCCACAGCTCTATGTTCCCACAGTCGTATGTTCTCACAGCCCTATGTTCCCACAGCCCTATGTTCCCACAGTCGTATGTTCTCACAGCTCTATGTTCCCACAGCTCTATGTTCCCACAGTCGTATGTTCCCACAGCTCTATGTTCCCACAGCTCTAAGATTTTCTTAAAATCAGGCCCTATGTTAGCGTTACATTCCATCTGTAGTTCATTGCTACTGGATAATAATTTGGGTGTAATTGGCTACCAAATTAGGAGAAAGGGCCATAAAAGCTGATACAAATTTATGAAAAAGGAAATGTAGGAACATAGCGCTGTAGGAACATAGAGCTGTGGGAACATAGAGCTGTGGGAACATAGGGCTGTGGGAACATAGAGCTGTGGGAACATAGGGCTGTGGGAACATAGAGCTGTGGGAACATAGAGCTGTGGGAACATAGAGCTGTGGGAACATAGGGCTGTGGGAACATAGAGCTGTGGGAACATAGAGCTGTGGGAACATAGAGCTGTGGGAACATTGAGCTGTGGGAACATAGGGCTGTGGGAACATAGCGCTGTGGGAACATAGAGCTGTGGGAACATAGAGCTGTGGGAACATTGAGCTGTGGGAACATAGGGCTGTGGGAACATAGAGCTGTGGGAACATAGGGCTGTGGGAACATAGAGCTGTGGGAACATAGGGCTGTGGGAACATAGAGCTGTGGGAACATAGGGCTGTGGGAACATAGAGCTGTGGGAACATAGGGCTGTGGGAACATAGGGCTGTGGGAACATAGAGCTGTGGGAACATAGAGCTGTGGGAACATACGACTGTGGGAACATACGACTGTGGGAACATAGAGCTGTGGGAACATAGGGCTGTGGGAACATAGGGCCTAATTTTCAGTGAAAAAAAAAATAATTCTTTGAAATGTGTGGACATTTCACGCTCCCGGGCCACAGAATAAAGAAAATGACGGCACACAAAATAGCAGTCCGTCCGACCGGCGGTAGTCTATATCCACGACGTTCCACTTCCAGGATTGCTGATGGAAATTCTGCTGGATTTCACTCATTTAGGCCGGATGTCTCTTTCCTTCCTTCGTCTTTCTTTGTGCTGGCGTTCTAAACTCACCAGACGCTCCTCTGCAATCTTTTTCTGAAGCACCAGAATCAATGTCAGTTAACACTCGGGGGAGAATCAGGAGGACATCCAATCATCGGCTTTCTTATACACCGACGCTGCTGCATCCCAGAAGGGTTCAGGACATATTTTGTGTCTGGACACCTTTGACTGAAATTTTGCGTTACAGTGTGCTGCTGCTGCTTTCTTCCTCTCCAAAGGTACTGTCGGGGGGGGGGGGAGGTGGTGAGGCTGGACCCAAATGCAGACATAACGAGAGCAGTAGACTTCCAAGATTTAATTAAAGCAAGAGGTACAACAAAAAGTGTCCTGAAGCAAATTTTTTCCCAAAAAACAACACGGAGGTTACAAAAGTCCAGGAAACACAGAAGAAACTGAACACACTGACAACCAGGTTTGTGCCTTTGTTCCTGAAAGTGAAGTAATATATCATAATCTTTCAGCATTTTTGGCAACAGAAGAGAACAGAAACACTTCTCTTCAGGTTGAATGTATTCCCGCCGTTCACCTTGCCCTTTAAGAGTAATAAATCTCAGATCTCAGAAAACTACTTTCATTGAACTTTACTTCCCCGATGTGTGGCCGCTTCCTCCGTCAGTTGTAGGTGATTATATCTTCCAACTGTCAGAAATTCGCTTCATTACTCTGTCAAGGAGAGAAAAAGGGAGGAACATTAAAGAAGATTGCACACTGATTTGCACATATCTACACTTCTATCGCGGCTACATCTGTGCTTCAATTTGAAAGCGCTTCCCGTAGTTTCTGGTGACAAGTCCCAGAAAGCTCTGTCCAGTCTCTAAATCGTCTGGCGGCTGATGATCATCATGATCAAGCCGCCGCCAGATGGACGCAGCGTTTGAAATGTACTGACTGAATCGGTCTAAAAATACGGTGAATCTCTGGGGCCCTCGCAGCATCGCTCAGCGTTTGTGTAGAGAGATGTGAGAGAGCAGTGGGGGGGTGGGTGGGGGGTGCAGGTTGTATTTCCTGTGTTTTTGCCACCGTGTTTGAATCCTGCTGCGTATTGGGAGAAAGACCAGATAAGAAATCGTCCAGATGGTGTGACAACAAAAGAAGGAAAACAGGGAGGAACAGCAGAGTGCAGAGAAAACACAGAGCAGACTCCCCAGACTAATGTTCACTCCTAAAAGACGGAGCTTGGTCTGCTGATAGCCAGACTAGTTCAAATCTCCACCCAAGAATAAAAAGTCCTCCGAGGCACAGCCATTTAAAACATCATTAACTTCTTGTAAGAACAGCGTCCTCTCTGCACCGACCGTCGGAGAATACACACTGATTAAAATCAGCAGTATAAAGGTCAAACCGTGCTTTAATTAAGAGGAGCCTCCCCCCCGTAAGACGCTGGACCTCCAGTGAGACCGGAGAGGAAGACTTGGAGAAGAGGAAGACCACTCCTCCGCTGGGGGATCCCTTCCCGCTCTCTCCTCCAGTCGGCCTCATTGGTGCTGTCAAGGCAAGGCAGCTTTATCTGTAGAGCACTTTTCAGCAACAGGGCGATTTAAAGTGCTTTACATGAAAACGATTAAAATACAAGAATAAAAGTTACAGAGCAGTATAAGAAATTAAACATTAAAGAGCAGTTAAAAACAGTTAAAAATATAAAAGCAGATAAAATAAGCAACGAAAGTATAAGAAATGGATAGTTATTTAGTGAAAGGCAGCATCAAAAAGAAAGGTCTTCAGCCTTGATTTAAAGAACTGAGAGTTGCAGCAGACCTGCAGTTTTCTGGAAGTTGGTTCCAGATATGTGGAGCATAGAAACTAAATGCTGCTTCTCCCTGTTTAGTTCTAACTCTGGGGACAGAAAGCAGACCTTGTCCCAGACCACCTGAGAGGTCTGGGTGGTTCATAGTGTACTAGCAGACCTGTCCCAGACCACCTGAGAGGTCTGGGTGGTTCGTAGTGTAGTAGCAGACCTGTCCCAGACCACCTGAGAGGTCTGGGTGGTTCATAGTGTACTAGCAGACCTGTCCCAGACCACCTGAGAGGTCTGGGTGGTTCATAGTTTACTAGCAGACCTGTCCCAGACCACCTGAGAGGTCTGGGTGGTTCATAGTGTACTAGCAGACCTGTCCCAGACCACCTGAGAGGTCTGGGTGGTTTGTAGTGTAGTAGCAGACCTGTCCCAGTACACTTGAGAGGGCTGGGTGGTTCATAGTTTACTAGCAGACCTGTCCCAGACCACCTGAGAGGTCTGGGTGGTTCGTAGTGTAGTAGCAGACCTGTCCCAGACCACCTGAGAGGTCTGGGTGGGTCGTAGTTTACTAGCAGACCTGTCCCAGACCACCTGAGAGGTCTGGGTGGTTCGTAGTGTAGTAGCAGACCTGTCCCAGACCAACTGAGAGGTCTGGGTGGGTCGTAGTTTACTAGCAGACCTGTCCCAGACCACCTGAGAGGTCTGGGTGGTTCGTAGTGTAGTAGCAGACCTGTCCCAGACCACCTGAGAGGTCTGGGTGGGTCGTAGTTTACTAGCAGACCTGTCCCAGACCACCTGAGAGGTCTGGGTGGGTCGTAGTTTACTAGCAGACCTTGTCCCAGACCACCTGAGAGGTCTGGGTGGTTCGTAGTGTAGTAGCAGACCTGTCCCAGACCACCTGAGAGGTCTGGGTGGGTCGTAGTTTACTAGCAGACAGGAAGCCAGTGTAAAGACTTCAGAACTGGAGTGATGTGATCCACTTTCTTGGTGCCGTCACCATGAAAACATAACGTACATTTTGTTTTGCTTCTCTGGCTCCGTTCACACCGCAAGTCTTAAAGGGGAACTATGCAGTTTTAACTGAAACTGAGCATCTTCAGTCATTGGAATGGTTATATGACTTGTTTCTAAATATTCCGCATATTCCGTCACAGTTTTTAAGAAAACGTGCCGCATAATCAAGGATTTTTGCCCGCAACAATCACACAAAAAACTCTGTGTTTTTCTGGAGGGACTGACTAAGATCGAGTCTGGTGAAGGAACCATCCCAGTCCGCTCCAGTAACACCATTCAGACGTGGGACGGTGGTCCTGTGGAGGTCGACCGGCCCCCTGCTAGCTGTCAGTAGCCCGGGAGGACGTACCCTGCACGGAGCAGACAAAGTGACCTTTTACCAGAACTGTGTGAAGGCTACCAATGAGAAAGGACTGAGTGGCAGACCCCCCCCCCCCCCAACTGTCTGGAATGACAGACAGTTGGTGTTTTAATTATATTGTTTGTTCTGTTATTGATGATGAGTTGGCTTTTGCACTAGTTTTACTGAATGATGTATTTTTAAACAAAAACTGAGATTTGAATGCATTAGCACTTTATTTCTCCCCCTTTCTCCCTCCCCCCCTCTCTCTCTCTCCCTCCCTCCGTCCCTCCCTCCTTCTCCCTCTCTCTCTTTCTCTCCCCCCCTCTCTCTCTCTCTCCCTCCCCCTCTCTCTCTCCCCCCCTCTCTCTCTCTCTCCCTCCCCCTCTCTCTCTCTCTCTCTCTCTCTCTCTCTCTCTCTCTCTCTCTCTCTCTCTCTCTCCCTCCCTCCGTCCCTCCCTCCTTCCTTCTCCCTCTCTCCCCCTCTCTCTCTCTCCCCCTCTCTCTCTCCCTCCCCCTCTCTCTCTCTCCCCCCCTCTCTCCCGCTCTCTCTCCCTCCCTCTTCCTCTCCCTCCCTCTCCCCCTCTCTCCCTCTCTCCCGCTCTCTCTCCCCGTCTTTCTCTCTCCCTCGCTCCCTCTCTCCCTCCCTCCCTCTCTCTCTCTCCCCCCCGCTCTCTCTCTCTCTCTCTCTCCCCTCCCTCCCCCTCTCCCCCCCCCTCCCTCTCTCTCTCCCCTGTCGTACCCAGAGGTTGACGTAGGTGTGCATCATCTCGACCGCCTGTCACTTCACGGTTTGTTTGTGCGGCGCCGGTTTGCATCAGACTTGTCACCAATCAATGGGCCAATTACAGCAGTCTGACCTGCAGCTCTCTGAGGATCCAGAGGACAGGTGAGCAGGCGATGGAACTGGTGGACGGCTAACCAGGTCACCGAGGAAACGGCGTTCTGCAGCACTGGATGAGACAGAAATCAGATGCATTGAAATACAGATGTACATTAAACGTTCTCACAACGGATACGTCCACAAATCACATTAAATACATGTGTTTTAGCAGGTAAAGATTCACGGCAAAGAATATGGTTAAAAGACCAAGATGGGAGATAAACGTGCTCTGGTTTATTTACAGTATGCCTACTGTAAATAAACCATAATTTACTGGCGAAGCTGCTTCCAGTATATTACTGTAAATTCATATAAAGGTAAAAGGTAAAGGTACTACTTTGTCACATACACATACATGTAGCAAAATTCAATCTCTGCATTTAACCCCTCCCTCAAGGGAGCAGTGGGCAGCCAATCACAGCGCCCGGGGATGTATATAATACAGTTAGTAACTGTATACCTGTTTACAGTAAAATACCTTAGATTTAAAATACAGTATGCCTACTGTAAATAAACAGTAGTGTACTGGTGAAGCTGCTGCAAGTATATTACTGTAAATTCATATAATACAGTTAATACTTGTATACCTATTTACAGTTGAATACTGTAGTTTTAGAATACAATATGCTTACTGTAAATAAACAGTTTACTGGCGAAGCTGCTGCCAGTATATTGCTGTAAATTTACGGTAAGTTTTACAGTGCAATCACAATTGTCTTTGGCGGTGCTATGCCGGACGGAGCCACGGTGCCTCTTGTGTTGGCGTTCTAACCTCCGGCTGATGTGTGAGGACTCTGGTTAACTGCTCCTCAGATCTCTGCAGGGTAAATCCAGACAGCTAGCTAGACTATCTGTCCAATCGGAGTTTTCTGTTGCACGACTAAAACTACTTCTGAACGTACACATGTTCCACCAAAACAAGTTCCTTCCTGAGACTATTTAGCAGAGGCACCGTGGCTCCGTCCGGCTCTTAGACGCATGTGATTGGTTCAAAGAAATGCCAATAAACCACAACCAGGAATGCTGTGTGGACTAGCCAGACCTTCCTCTGCAGAGCTGTGGAAGAAAGTCTGGCAAAGCGAGACCAGTGATAGGATACCATTCTACCCATGATGCATTGGTTGGTCTGGCGATGCGAGACTATATTCGCTATAACGACCGCCTTGCTCTACATTATCCTTTACTCAATACTGCTGATAATACTTGGCTTCGACCTAAATGCAGTACATTTATTTCTGCAGTATTTTTCGGTCACGTCTTTGTTACCAAAAGCATGGCCGACGGGACCTCTGCCGCCGGCCGCCGCTGCCGCTGCCTGATTATTTAAAGCTGTTGTGAAGTGACTACGAGCTGAAATATGTTTCTCTGTAAGACCTGGATATATTTATCACTAATGCTGTGAAATATGACGTTGAACTCGCCGGGCATTGCGAAATCTTTTCATTGAAAAATAACAAAAAGAAGAGGCGACATGCACGCTCAGATCTCATCCGTCTTCCCTTCACATCGTCTGCGTGTCGTGGGCTTAATTTGCACGGCATGTGTGACATGTTTGTCCATGTCCGTCTCTGTGTATCGCCTGTCAGTTCACATTTTATTTTCCTCATTCCTTTCATGTTCCCTTCCTCCTCTGCTCTGCACGTCTCTTCCCTCCGTCACCCTGTCGCTCTTTCCTTCTGTAGAAAGCCTCCCTTCATGTCCTACCTTTTTATTTTTTGCTTTCCTCCTTCATTCAAACTTGTTTTTCTGGGAATAAACGCTGCTTTCATTCTCAGCATGTTCTGCTGAATGTGCACAATGTTGGCCACAGAGGGCAGTGCTCCCTGCAGCTCTCTCTCTCCCTCTCTCCCTCTCTCTCTTTCTCTCTCTCTCTCTCTCTTCCCTGCCGACCTGATCTTTTCTTTTCTCCCTTCGGATCCTTTGCAAATATGTTTGTCTTGTTTGACTGTCAATCGTCTTGTTTGTGCAACAGCTGGCTTGGATCCAACGTGCAGATGGAGAGAGGAGGCAAAGGACAGATTTGAAAGGTGTAATAAATAAAAGCAGCTGTAAACCAAAGAAGTCCTACAGCAGGCGGGTTAAAATAAAACGGAACCAAGATGCAAACAAAAAAGCAATACACTGAAAACTAAGAAGAGCAAAGGAACTGCACAGGGAACTGACAAATACTCGAGGTAACGAGGGCCAGGTGACAAGAGGGCTGATGAACAGGTGAGACACATCAGGGCGGGGCAGACAATCACAGAGGTGGGAAAACACACAAGCTAGCTGAAAAGTTTGAGTGTTTAAACTAACATCTCCAGCGGTCTAGTTAGTGGTGTGTGTGCCCTGACTAAGTTTGTGTGTCATATAAATCACAATCCGTGTTGATACACGTACACATGTTCGTGTAGAAACATTTTAATCACATCGAAATTTTCATGCTACAGCGCTGATAACCTCCGCCATCTTGGTCAGACTTTTTTTGTAACTCCCGCCTCCAAACACAAACACGCGGACCTGATTGGTTCTCGAGTGGTCCTCATTTGAATAAAGTTAAACTTTCGTCAACTTTGTTTCGCTCCCCTCGGCGATTCGCTCTCATCTCGCCCAATCAGGCCGGATTTCGTCTCCATTCAACCTCAATGAGTGGAAACGTACCGTAATAGCTGGTACGGACAACAGGGCTCCAGAGAAGTCCACAGCTGACTACTCTACATCCCCCCCAAAGATCAGCTCGCCAGCTGAGTTTAATGCATATTTCATATTCACACTGCAGTGTGGTTGCTGTGTTACAGTAGGGGAGTGTGTGTTGCCATACAATCACATACAATGATTTATCTACGTGTTATAAATGTTTAATAATGTTTAATTTTCTGCGGCAGTCAACACAACCACAACCCACATTAATAATGTAAATTATGTTTGTAGAGCGCGTTCTCTGAACACAGTTACAGAGGGCTGGAGAAAGTAGGAAATACACACATAAACACACACATATCTATCTATCTATCTATGTATATGTATGTATGTATGTATGTATGTATGTATGTATGTGTCTACTGTGTGTTTGTGTGATTCCTGCTCTGATGTCCCAGATCTTCCAAGCAGAGTTGGTACCGTGCCATTTCTCCGACGCTCCATTGTTCTGACTTCTCAATAACCCCAAAAATTCCCTTTTGGTCCTCCAGCCCACTAGTCCGATGACCACCAGCGATATCACAAATCCCACTATGGCCACGCCAAGACCCGCCCTTCAATAGCATTTATTGGCCAGACGTCCGTGCTTACGCAAGGTAACGTAACCCCATTGGTTCAGGTCCTACCTCCTGACCAATCGGCTATCCTAACCTTAAAGGAGAATTCCGGTCGATTTCAACCCGTAGCTCTGTTGTTTGTAAATTAGGAGTTCTGTCGGTAGCGGAAAAAAATGAAAACAATCGGTGCTGCCTCCACCGTGTTATCCCCCTACTCGCTTTAGCACCTAACAGGCGTAAACAGGGCAAGTTTTTAAATGTGTTTTTAGCCTCTAAACATGCTCGGAATGTCATTACAAGTTCCTACCCATGTGCAGTTATTCCTTCTGAGGGAACACAGAGAATCTGACTGCAGCAGATGAGACAGAAAGGCAGAAAAGTCGTGTTAATCCAGACCTCTGGTTGAAGACCTCACTAATCGATTGCTGAACTCATACATCCTCATCCAATATTCCAAAACGTATTTTTTCCGCAAAAAAACGATTTGCCGTGGTTAAGTCCTTAGTAATGACTAGTAGCAACATGCTGTAACCTGACACCTGTGAGCAGGAGGAGAACACGGTGGAGGCAGCACCGATTGTTTTCATTTTGTTTGGCTACTGACAGAACTCCACATTTACAACCAACAGAGCTACGGGTTGAAATCCACCGGAATTCTCCTTTAACCACTCAAGGTCACATGCCTAACCCCAACCAATCGAGCTGCTTCGTAGGGCGGGTCTACGGCGTGGCCGTAGTGGTGGACGTCAGACGGACTAGTCGGCTGTAGGACCAAAGTGAATTTGTTGGGTTATTGAGAAGTCGGAACAATGGAGCGTCGGAGAAAATGGCGGTCCCCGCAGAGTTAACCGCGTCATGTTTGGCTCTGTCGTTTTAATTTGAATGTTTCCATCAGGAGTCTCTTCGCTTTTGTGTCCTTCAGAGGAGCCCTCAACGGTGATCAGTGGGTCAGAGGACAAGAGGCCTCCAGACAGACG
This sequence comes from Gymnocephalus cernua, assembly GCA_023631565.1. Taxonomy (NCBI): domain Eukaryota; kingdom Metazoa; phylum Chordata; class Actinopteri; order Perciformes; family Percidae; genus Gymnocephalus; species Gymnocephalus cernua. The sequence goes on along the minus strand of JALJEH010000036.1, from coordinate 122,873 downwards.
CAGCCAGGCTCCAAAATTAACATTTTCATCCACCAGCCGCGGGCTAGTTAATGTTCACATTTCTCCTGCCACTCAATAGATTAGCAGCGCTTTTTGGCTGCACATCTACCAGACACTTGCATTTCAATCAGGAGAGACTTTGTTTGCAGATATGCAAAAGAACAATATTTATTATACAACTGCATGACAAAATGTACGAGTCTTTTGGAGATTAGACTCCATCGAATTAATATTTTTTTAAAGGGGTAGAGAATAGGAAACATATCCCCCGATGGAGTCTAGACTTTGGTGGCGGCGGAGAAGAGACCAATGAATTGGGTTAACCCAGATGATCCACCAACATTTTAGGCTACAATCACATAAATGCAGATAAACTGTAAACATCTTTGAGTCCACTTCTAAAACCCTGATTCATCTTTCACAGAGCATCATATTTACTTAAAGACGTGCTATGCAGTGTAGTCCATGTCTTGTGTGTTTCCTGTCTGGTTGCTGGCAGGTTTCTCTATAGACCCCCCCCCCCCTACAGCTCCTATGTTTCCCAAGGGGCCAGGCTTCTCTCCTCAGAGCGAAGCCGCGATGGCGCCATTTTGCTAGCCCTTTCCCATCACCCCCGTTAGCATCCCATTGACTTCCATTCATTTTGGCGTCACTTTGACAGCCAATAACTTTACATCTGAAGCGTTTAAAGACTTTATTTGTCCGTTGTTTATTTCTAAAGAAACACGACGATGTATAAAAGGCTCCGTTACCTTGTACCTCACGTTATGGCTCCGTAGCAGACGTTTTTATAAAAATAGGCTAACGGTTGGGTCATAACCACGAGACTTACTGTCTCATAGTAGAGGAATTACCGTACAGTACAGACTTACATCAGCTGTTTAGTTTAATTACTAATGTTAACTATCATTTTAGTTAGCAGTAATTAGCCTGTGCCTATGTTATCTCCTTACATATACCTACGCTCTCCGTCTCTGATAGATTGGGAATGATTGAGATTTCTCTTGGCACAGCTACCAGAAGACTTACAACGTTCAGACACGTTGCTCACGTCACATCTACGGCGGGAAGCTCAGTTTGCAGATGCGCAGTAACGCTCAGTAACACTTTCCCATCACCGGAAAAGTGCTGGTAAGAGGCTTCACTTGTCTCTGTCGAAAACAGCGGGATCGCTGTGTCCATTTTATATACTGTCTATGATGTTTCCTCGTGTCTGACTCCTCTCTCGGTCAGTCTGCCGTTTCCTCTTCCTCTCTTCCTCCCACAATGCTTTCCTAGCTTTCTGCTTCTTTTTTGCCGGCTCAGCCGTGACGATAGTGTGAAAAACTCCATCTCTACCTTGTTAGCCGGTTCCTGAACGGCCGTATGTGTGCAGCGCCGTGAAGCAATTAGTTACATGGTGAGACCTGATATCACGCCGTACTTCCTGACGCTGAGGCCGCCGGCTCACCGGCCCAAAGTTGCAAGGGTGGTTTTTCATCTCCCAGGCGCTAGGGGGGAGACGACCACCATTCAACCAGAAACAAGTCATATAACCATCACAATGACTCCCAAGCTGTTCAGTTAAGGGTTAACCCCTGTACATTAAGGTAAAAATAAACTGCATAGTTCCCCTTTAAAACCTTACTCTGCAAGGCAAAAGATAAATGCAGTGGTGTAAAAAGTACAAATATTAGGTAGTATAAAATGGAAGTACTTGAGTAAATGTAATTTGTGACATCCCACCAATGTCCTCTTCACACAAACTGTGCATTCATGTTTTCTGTGTGAAAAACCTTCCTGCCCCGGCAGCTACACTCCTCATCTGGCCAACCTGCTGTATATAATGCTGTGTGTGTGTGTGTGTGTGTGTGTGTGTGTGTGTGTGTGTGTGTGTGTGTGTGTGTGTGTGTGTGTGTGTGTGTGTGTGTCGGGCTTGCACACCCCTCCCTGAGCACAGCGACTGTTGCTATGCTACCGCAGCAGTGAAAGGATGGTGCAGTGTGTGTTGAAGTCTGTACACGCCGCTGTAAAAACCACATCAACACAAACAAACTGATGGGAAGGAGATTTCTATAAACTAACGCAATATCGCCACCGAAATATGTCACAGCAATCTTATTCAAAATAAAAGAAAACACGCGTTCTGTGCAGAGGAATGTGTCGTTTGATGTCCAACATTTGACAGATTTTATGCTGGAAGACCTTTGTTAATACCATGAATGAATGTACATTAATGTCTGTTATTATGTTCAGCCACGCTTGTGGCTTCCCCTTTATTACAGATAGTCAACAACTCAACTCAAATATGTCCACACATCCAAGATCACACGGCCATCCTTTTGCATTTGGTTATGTGTCTCCTGTTGGGTATTTAAAGTGTTACACACAAGTTTTCCAAAATGCTGCATTTAACATATACGTATGTATGTACAATCCCAAATCAGAAAAAGTTGGGACAGTATGAAAAACACAAATAAAAAAAGAAAGTAGTGATTTCTAAATGTACTTTGACTTGTATTTCATTGCAGACAATGTGAACACAAAATATTTCATGTTTTGTCTGGTCAACTTAATTTCATTTGTAAATATACATCCTTTCCTGTCAATCAGACCTGCAACACATTCCAAAAAAGGTTGGGACAGGAGCAATTTAGGGCTAGTAATCAGGTAAATTGGTTAAATAATGATGTGATTTGAAACAGGTGATGTCAACAGGTGATTGTAATTATGATTTGGTACAAAAGCAGCATCCAAGAAAGGTCTAGTCCTTTAGGAGCAAAGATGGGCCGAGGATCGCCAGTTTCACAACAAATACATGAGAAAATTATTGAAATGTTTAAAAACAATGTTCCTCAAAGAAAGATAGGAAGACATTTGCTTATTTCACCTTCAACAGTGCATAACATAATTCAAAGATTCAAGGAATGAGGAGGAATTTCAGTGCGTAAAGGACAAGGGCGCAAGCCTAAGCTGAACAACCGTGATCTCCGATCCCTCAGCCGGCACTGCATCAAGAATCGTCATTCATCTATAAGCGATATCACCACATGGGCTCAGGACTACTTTGGCAAACCTTTGTCAAGTACCACAATACGTAGTTACAGCCACAAATGCCAGGTAAAACTGTACTGTGCCAAAAGGAAGCCCTATGTTAACAGTGTCCAGAAGCGCCGTCGACTTCTCTGGGCTCGGAGGCATCTGGGATGGACCATCACACAGTGGAAACGTGTACTGTGGTCAGATGAATCAGTATTTCAGGTATTTTTTGGGAAAAATGGACGCTGTGTGCTCCGGACCAAAGAAGAAAAGGATCATCCAGACTGTTACCAGCAACAAGTCCAAAAGCCAGGGTCTGTCATGGTATGGGGTTGTGTCAGTGCCCTTGGCAAAGGTAACTTGCACTTCTGTGATGACACCATTAATGCTAAAAAGTACATAGAGATTTTGGAGCACAATATGCTGCCTTCAGGAATACATCTTTTACAGGGACCTCCATGCATATTTCAACAAGATAATGCAAAACCACATTCTGCACACATTACAAAGTCCTGGCTGCGGAGGAAGAGGATACGGGTACTTGACTGGCCTGCCTGCAGTCCCGACCTGTCTCCAATAGAGAATGTGTGGCGCATTTTGAAGCGCAAAATGCAACAACGAAGGCCCCGTACTGTTGCCCACCTTAAGACTTGTTTGCAGCAAGAATGGGACAAAATTCCACCTGAAACACTTCATCACTTGGTGTCTTCAGTCCCTAAACGTCTTTTAAGTGTTGTGAAAAGGAATGGCAACATTACAAAGTGGTAAATGCTTTACTGTTCCAACTTTTTTTGAAATGTGTTGCAAGAACCAAAATAGGAATTTTGTTTTTTTGAAGAAAAAATAAAATAAAATCATGAGGAACACATTAAATTATGTGCTGTTGTATTGTCTGCAATGGAATACAAGTCAAAGTACATTTAGAAATCACTACTTTCTTTTTTTATTTGTGTTTTCCATACTGTCCCAACTTTTTCTGATTTGGGGTTGTAAATAAGTAAATATATATATATATATATATATATATATATATATATATATATATATATATATATATATATATATATATATATATATATATATATATGCATGTATGTAAATGATTATTTGATAATTTTTGATAACAATAATAACGATAATGGGGCCTAATTATTAATATTCAGGGAAATTAGCCTACATCTTATTTGATGTGGGGGCGGGCGGTCAGGGTCCTGGATATAATGTCTAGTGGGTTGAGATCCACTGGTCTAGACCTACTCCATGTGTAAAATGTCCCGAGATCACTCCTGTTATGATTTGACACTATGAATAAAGTTGAATTGTTAAACTCATCCACTGATCAGGACAAACTACAGTGTGATGTGAGACAAAAACATCCACCCTGGTGTGAAGACATTTCTAATGCTGCTTCTCTGAGCAACAAGGTGACAAAAGAGTTCCAGTTATTTGGTTTTGGGAGAAAGCGCGTCACGGAGTCCGGCCTATTGTCGCATACCAATCCAATCAGCTGGAGCTCGGTCCCATTCATCAAACTCGGCACTATCAGTCCCGTCATTAGCGGTACTACTGAACCATATTACAGGTTTGGGTAACCCAAATGAGATGTCTGCAGTGCTGCCACGCCGTGCTGTTCCCCAGCAGCTTTGTGATGTATGCCTTCATTTCCTGCTGGGGTACGACTTGTTTTCCTCAGAGGTGGTGATATGGTAAATGTACTGGGTACTGGTAGTACTGATAGTACTGGGCAAGTAAGCAGGGAGGGAGACGCACTCCCAGCCAGCGGTGGAAGAAGTATTCAGATCCATTACTTAAAGTGCTCATATTCTGCTCGTTTTCAGGTTAGTTAATTGTATTTAGAGGTTATATCAGAATAGGTTGACATGGTACTTTTACATGGTAATTTGTTGTACTGCACATTGCCGCAGCTCCTCTTTTCACCCTGTGTGTTGAGCCCTCTGTTTTAGCTACAGAGGACTTTGGGCTTTTTCACTTTGTAATAACGTGCACAAAAAAGATATTTAACACAATAAAGTAAACTCATAACTCATAAACGCATAATATGAGCATGCACGCACACACAGACACAAACACACACACACACACACACACACACCCCCGTGATGGCTCTGTGTCTGTCACATGCACAGTGTTTTCTCCCTGTATGTATGTTTTTCCCCCCAGTGTTTTCGATGATATTTATGCTTTCGCTGATCCTTCAGCTGAACAATAACCTTGTTATGCCAGAGAGTGTTTCATCAGCATTTCCCTCTACGCAGGCAGACGTTAAGTGGGTTCTCCAGGGGCCTCGGCCTTTTGCGGTTCATGCATTACTTTCCTTTTCTCTCTCTGTTTTTTTGCAAATAAAATCACAATGGCACTGAGATGCCATGTGACACAGTTTCTTATTCCTTTCCGCTCTCCTGGCTGCAATTTCAAATCCTCATAAAATCCAAATGTTCCTCTTTCCAATCCTCTCGAATCATAAACTTTTCTAATTCACCTGATTATGACTTCACACCCCCCCACCCCCCAATCATCGACCAGACTGGAAGCTGCTCGTCTCGTGACTCCCTGCAGCAGCTGCCTCTTTTGTTGCATCAACCGCTTAGAAGAAAGATCCCGCACACTGACCATTATGCAAGCCAACAATTTATTTACAACGTTTCGGTCCTAGACCTTCATCAGGTAAATTTGCACATTCACCTCAACACAAACCTTATATAGTCTGGTTGACTAACCAGGACCAATCAGGTCCGGCTCTTGAATGACGTCATTCATTCACAAACATGGCACTCCCATCACGGACTGTGAACAGGAAACAAACAAAGAGCGTGCCATTCATTACATTTAAAAACAATGGATGATCCGACCAGTTACAGTATGTTGTAGGCTCAGTGCACTGTCATTAGCCCAATATATATATTTTGTATACTAAATCAGAGAGGACACAGTCCATTCAAAGGTGGATCATTACATTGGTTAAGTGACATTGTATTAGTCACTACGTACTTGTACAGTAAACAGTTCCTGAGGATAAACACATATAAACAACAAGGAGAAAACATCAAAAAACATCAAAAATTAGCACAACATGATATTAAGATTAAATTCATCATTGAGACCCGTTACAAGGTGGACCCTGCGATTCTTATCCAAAACATTTTATGTCTAAATCAGCGGGCATCTCTTCGCTGATTGTTCTGTAATAATGAATAATAATCTCTGGTATTCAAACTCAGCCGCTGATACAAAAAATGCGATCGCTCTTAAAAGGTCCAATGTGTGGGAACTTCTCCCATCTATAGCGTTGAGATCATATATCACCAATCAACTCTCTCGCCCCCACGCAGTTCAAAGTACGTATTACAGCTACGGCAGCCCTCACGCTTCAAAAAGCATTCTCTCTGTTTTCGGCTGTGCTACACTTATTGCGGAGAATGCAGCCTTTTCTGTATTTTGTGTTGTCTTTGTAAAGCTGCGGAACGGACAGAGTCCAAAACAAATTTCCCTTCGGGGACAAAAAAGTACATCTTATATATATATATATATATATATATATATATATATATATATATATATATATATATATATATATATATCTTATCTTGGAACACTCAAAGCAAGAGATGTTTCTACCTCTTTCCCCAAGTCCACAAATTCCAGTTCCTTTCCAAATGCCCCCAGGAAGACCCATCATCTCCGGTTGTGACTACCAGCTAAATCCCCTTATCCACCCATCACCACAGTTACCGTTAACAGAGAAATAGCTGGAAGTCCATATTTGGGCGAGGCTGATAATAATGACCACATCTGACTTACAGTAGATAGCGCAAACAAACTATCACCCCCCCCCCCCCCCCCCCCCCACACACACACACACACACACACACACACACACTCACTCCAATCTGCAAGTGAGCCAAATTTTAAAGACCCAAATAAGGGATTTTAAAAATGGAAATAACAGAACACCTGGACACAGCTCAGTGTTGTCAGCCATGAGAATAAATCTGCTTAAACACCACATGAGGGAATTTGTTTGTGCGTGTGTGTGTGTGTGTGTGTGTGTGTGTGTGTGTGAGAGAGAAAGGTGCACAGATGAACAGGTGCAGGTATCACAAAATGTTAAATAAGCCGCCTGTCTGTGACTACAAACAGCATGTTTTATGGGTTTCTGATCTCCTCGTGGGGGGTTTTATTTATTTAAATTCTCTGAGGCTGTTAAAACTTTTCTACCGTGTGTTCTACCTGATTAGCATCATCAGGCCCTCACTGCTTTTTTGTCTGCGAGGGAGGGGGGTGGGGGTGGGGGGGGTGGGGGGGCAACACAAACATGTACACAGAAAGTAACAGAGCTGATATTGAAACCCAGAAACTTTGTGCTGTAAGCGAAACGTGGTGATATATATTTCAGCGGAAACTTTTACATCAACTTACCAGTCTGAACGCTTAAATGGTAAAAACCATCATGTTAAAAAAAAAAAGAATGTAACATGCACTAATAGCCGAATCCAGAGATATTTAACGAGCATGATGAATGCACATAATAAACGCGAGCAGACACACAGGACTGCACCCGCTGAGTCGTCCCTGCACTGCAGGCTCATCAAGACGGTTCTCCGGAGATGCTGTAGCTGTAATAATAGATGTAATGGCTGTAGTTCATCATGCGTATTATCTTACAATACATCCTTTGGGTTGTATGCTTCAAAGCCTGCAACATGAATGTAACGTTATTAACCCTCTTAGCCCGAGCTTGTCGTACACGACAAAAAACGGCACCTTTTGATTCATGACTTAATCATTTTATAACCATAACGAGTAGAAACATACCGTATCATGCAGGTAAAAGCTAACACTCACGCTGTTCCGCTGATGTCTTCGGTGTCTTCGTAGCCCTCACAGAAGGTATTTTATCCAGCCTCGAAATCCAACGTTTTTCAGGTCTTTGTGCAATTAATCCAAACTGTTACACCCAACATTAATACACTTTATATCCATAATTTATGAATTGTCGGTCGTTTATCGCCGCTAGCTTTGATGCTAACCGGTCTTTTTGCTTTTTCCCCATGATGCTCTGGGAGACCAATCAACAGCTTGTTTACATCTTGTCAACCAATGGAAGGCTGTTCCATCATTACAGATGAAACACAGATCGTATATAGTGAAGAGGAATTACCCGAGGGCAGAGTAGTTAGATACTGTATGACCATAACTTGTCAAAAATACCTTAAGGTTCAAAGGGTTAATGTCTCTGTTCCCAAACTCCTATCGGCTAACGTTAGTAGCACAATGTTTAACGTTAGTGAATATTTTAGACAATGAACGGCGAGCTCTCCACGTATACATGTCTGCGCATGTCCATCGTGCATGATGTCATGGGCCAGTCAACGCCAAAGATCCCGGTATTTTTGGAGCTCCATGACTGCATCATGCGCTGTTTCCAGTTCTCTTCAAACATCCTTGAGCGCAACCTGTGGACGTTTACGGAAAGCTAAAGTCCGGATGTCACTCCCTGTCTCGTCTCTGTTCCATACATGAATAAACACATGAGAAACATGGATATGGATATTGCACATTGTAGAATATTAGCAGTTAAAGTTACATTTGTGCATGTTGCAAAAGACCAGAAGAAAAACCAGACTGTGTGCAGTCATTGAGGAAGTGGTTCAAGGAAATGTCACTGACGCATAGAAGGTTAAAGCTTCAGACGATAAATATAGTTTAAGCCTTTTATGGCATGAGAATGCATTGTGTACCAGACAGATGAGCAGAAAAACAGGAAAGGAAGTTACAGTTACGAGAGCAGACGAGGAAGTTGCACCACACAGAAGGCCCCGACCCTGGTGTGTGTGATTGTGTACGATAACAGTTGTTGTGGTTTTACCACTGGCAAATACGTGATAACCTAGCTAACGTTACATGTGTTGTGGTATACTGTTGTTTACTGTGTTTAACTATCGTCCTCACTGTAGACATTTTAGCGTTAGATGTGTGATCTCGTATACATGTGTAGGTTATACGATACATCAGCTAAGCTGCGAGCGTTAGCAGTAATGTTACAGTACGTTAATGTATGAAATGTTATAACATATTAACAGTGCTGTTTCTGTCCTGATCTGACTTATATAATCGTTAGGGACACGGACGTGGCAGCCATCAATGATTGATCCTTGATTCTGGTAAACTTAAGTCCGATGAAAGAAGGCGCGGAAATTAATAAATTGGCGTCAGATTTAACAGGCCTCAGGGCCTCAGTTTAGACATAATTCCCTCTACAACAGTTAAGTAAACATCAATATTGCACATGAGTGAGTTGTCAGTTTGTGGTCTACTGGAAGGATTTGTCTTTAAACTCGAAGGGAAACTGCTTATTAGAAAGTTAACAGGGTTTTTTTTTCACTTTGCAAAAAATATATAGTTAAAGTTGTACTATTTAGTGTTTAATTTGCCATCTCCTGTCTTTATATCCTTTTATAAGAAAATAATAACCAAGCAGACACAGTTTTATGTCAAATATGGTCTTACTTTGAAGAAGCAGCACACAGTCCCAGCGGCGTGAGACAGAAACTATCAATCACTCAACTTCGCTTTCATTTGTTTATGGTAATGACGCCGAGGTATCAGTTGGTTTGACAATGATAAATTGCTGATTACAAATGCAACATATAGCATATTAAGATTAATATCAGATCAATTAAGTTTTGTTTTTTGGGGGATAACAGGAAGGTGTCTACAGTAGCCCATCACTTTTGGGGGACATTACTTAGACTTAGATGTATTTCCTGGAGGATTGCCCAAACCCTAACCTTAAAGGGACAGTGGAGATGTGTGTTCAGTGTGGTTGGTACTTCTTCATATTCAGTGTATTAGCTACAATACATAGCATCCCCAATTTCCCTAATTCTGGGATAGGAGACAAGAAACACTCTGGGTTGTTTGCAGTTCTTTAAACCAATCCCAATGGTCCTGGGCGGCGCTGAGCTCCGGACGCAGCGACGGTGACTCTGCTAAATAGTCTCTAGGGAGGAACTTGTTCTGGTGGAACATTTGCACCCCGTAAAAGAAAACTCCTCATACAATATTAAATGAAGTTAACTGTTGACACAATGCAGTAGGCTATTCTTTTATTTATTGATAATTGTATCTGTTGGAATTGTATTTTATTCCATTGACTATTTTTACCATGTTTTACCATGTTTTTATTGTCTATGCATATTGTAAAGCACTTTGTGACCTTGTCTGTGAAAGGCGCTGTATCAATAAAATGTACTTACTTACTTTTACTTACAGTAACGTGAGATATTTAAATTAGCTGATACATGGTTAAATGTGCACTTTGAGTTCCTGCATGGTTTCAGCCTGGCGATTTCATCTTTGTCTCAAATGGTAGGCATCTCTCCTTGATCCGCTAGCTGCCCCCCCACCAAATACACTGTGAAAAAGCCCGGTCTCGGGATACAACACAGGGGTCGTAAACGTCAAACACACACTAGAGGCACAGGCTGGGCACCAAAATACAACAAACCACGTTCCAGCCAATCACTGACAAGATGGTTGGGGGAGGGGGTGGGGCTTAGTGACAGTCAGTCATGACAGTTATGGAAACATGGGGGGAGGGTCGAGCTTGCTCTGTTTTGTTTTGTATTTACTTGGAACGTCAACAGAAGTGACGTCATGCAGGAACTCGTAGTGCAGCTTTAAACCTCATTAGCTCTTACCTGTGTATCTCTGTGTGTACTTCGTCCTGACCAATCGGCTATCCTAACCCCAACCAATCGAGCTGCTTCATAGGGCGGGTCTCGGCGTGGCCATAGTGGGGCACGTCGGACTAGTGGGCTGGAGGACCAAAGGGAATTTTTCGGGTTATTGAGAGCTTGGAACAACTGAGCATGGGAGAAATGGGCAGTTCCCCACAATGACAGCCTCTTAGAGCTGCAAGCATGGCTGTAGACGTGACATGTGGCACACCTGTAGCCATCGGCTGCAGGAATGTGTTGCATCTGCACTCTCCAGTTTTATAATGCTCAGTGGGCCATTTCACACAAAGCAGGTACCTGCATTATGTAAATCCTCCGACACAATAGGATGTACAGTAAATTACTTTACGTGCTTTTGCATGAGCTGATACTCTATATGAAGCTAAATAAATCTTTTAACAACATCCCCGCTGGAATAAATCTATCGTGTCAGCAGGAGTATTACAGAGAGTTATTTCCGTGACCGGATCATTTTGTCATCGAGTCTATAAAGGGGGGAATTGTTGGGACTTGTAAATGTAGCCTGACATGACAAACTGAATGCTAAATACGTTGGGCACATCATGTAGGCTGCACAGGGAGTTTCAGTCTCTCCTGAAATGTAAATTCAACATCATCTGCCTTAGAAAAGCATGTTTTGTATATTCATATTTGAAGTTTGGTAAAATAAATGAAATAGAAAGATAATGAGAGCAGAAACCATGCACCATGACTGCCTCAAACACGTGAATGTACACGGTGTTGACGTGACTAATGTCTGTTTTATAGGAAGCATCCCAGCAGCGTGTCTCTGCAGCACCATTACAATCATGAACGGCAATAAGAGTGACGAGGAAACCTAAACACATTTTTACGACGCTCGTGCATCTTCATAGAACACTCAGCGACAGCTTAAACAGCCATAAAAGCACAGAGGCAGGAAAGTAAATGATAACTGACAAGCTTTCAAAGGTTTATGAAAATGAAAATGGACTTCCCACTGTGTGTTTGTGTGTGTGTGTGTGTGTGTGTGTGTGTGTGTGTGTGTGTGTGTGTGTGTGTGTGTGTGTGTGTGGGCGTGCAATATCTCTGATTAAATCGTGTGTGTTTGCAGGCGATCATTGAACGGCTTATGTGACTCACACGTCGAGCGTATGGATCTGTGCCATAGAGTGACGGCTTGTGCCTGTTAGTGTAGATCCCATCATGCTTTAGGAAGCCTGACACACCCACCCACAGACGCAACATGTGGACGTTAATGTTTGTGTTTTTATAATAAAAGCAAATGGGTTTTTGAACAGGTATGACAAGTGTAGCGTGTGTTCCTCGTACGTGTGTGTGTGTGTGTGTGTGGGAGGAAATAATCTGTTTATTCAACCTCGTGAGATAATTGACATAATGTTGATGTGTTTGTGCATGTGGGCGTACGTTTTACAGACAGTACAGTGAATGCATCAGGAGTGGTGGGCAGGGGGGTTGTTATGGAAGTGTGTGCATGCATGGGGGTGGAGCGGGAGCACTGCATGTGTTCAAACACTCGTGGGAGGAAGTCAAACTGAGTATTTATAGAGATCATTATTTCCTGTTCTTACAGTATCAAGCTTCATGATGCCACATGTATTATCTGTACAGGTTAACGTTGGGCATCGGTTGGATATTTTCTGATACCGGTGCAAAAACAGTACTTTTAAAACAGCGTCTGAACCGATACTTAAAGGAGAAATCCAGTGCAGTGGGTTAATAACACGTGTACCGAGTCAACTGTTCTCTGGGATATGTTTTCATGCTAATCGAATGTGACCAGTTTTAGCACAAACCGCTAATTAGCTTGTAACGCTAGCCGTCGGGGCAGAGGGTAAAGTAAAAAGAAATCTCTATTTCATACCACTAACAAGCCTCAAAATAGCACCACACTTCACTGGTCGCATAATGAGGGTCCCTACATGTAAACACAAGCATTGAGAACTTTGTAAGTGTACAGACAGTTTATTAAAAAGACAGTTAAATGCGTTAAATAACATCACGCGCAGCGATGCTTCTGTTGCCTGTAACGTCTGTTTCTGAACACCAGAGGGCAGCACAGGCATTTAATTGGCACCAACATCTGCCATGTCATTCACTCCGGTAGATACCGGTCGTTCGGGTTTCGGTTAGTCTATATCCTCGACGTTCCACTTCCGGGATTCCACCGGAAATTCTGCGGATTTAACTCATCTAGGCCGGATATCCGTTGCATTGGGCTTCCTTCGTGTTGGCGTTCTAACCTCCGGCTGATTTGTGAGGACTCTGGTTAGCTGGTCCTCAGATCTCTGCAGGGTAAATCCAGACAGCTAGCTAGACTATCTGTCCAATCTGAGTTTTCTGTTGCACGACTAAAACTACTTTGGAACGTACACGTTCCACCAAAACAATTTCAGACTATTTTGCAGAGGCACCGTGGCTCCGTCCGGCGCTTAGCACCGCCCAAGACGATTGTGATTGGCAGGAATGCTGTGTGGACCAGCCAGACCTTCCTCCGCAGCGCTGTGGTGGAGGAAGACCTGGCGATGAGAGACCAGGTTTCAGTACCCAACCTCTAGTGCAGTTTATATCCAATTCCTTGTAGATAGTTTATATATATCTATATAGATAGTTTAATTTATCTTTGCATTTCAGACCTTCAGTTGGAACTATTATGCTTTTAACTTAACTTGCTGACATTTAGCTCAAGCTGTTGTAAGGTGAACATGAATAAAAAGCTAATTTTTGGATCGCCAGATTAGCAATAAACCAACAGATGGTCAAGGGAACACATACATCACAGCAGCACTTTCTCTGTTGCTATATACTGTGTGTTCCGCAAGGAAGACATGCAGAGTAATGCGAAATAAGAGTTAAAGAGTCTGTAAAGAGATTTTGTTTTGCTGTTGGAGAGCTTTTTAAGTGGAGAAGAGTTGATGTAAAAATCATGAGAGCTGTTTAGAGTAATCACACTGTGGAGGTTGAGTTTCTCTCTGAAGGGCAGTCTGTCTCGGTCTCAGCTCTCCAGCTCGCTCAGCAATCAAATATTTGTAGGGGGATGCTTACTTCCACATTTTTAGACCGGTCATCTGGTTATGCCAAGTCCACCAACAAATGTAATGATGAGGACTGTTCTTAAAGGTTTTTTTTTTCTGCCTGGAACATGCTTCCCTTGAGCATCAGACACACAAAAGGCAGACTCTTTTAAAAAGTTACTTGAATACAAATTCGTGAACAGATTCACAGTAAGAGTCTGGAGCTTTCACACCTACTTCTTCGTATGATCCCACTGCTGCTGGGTCTAAGGTTAGCGTAATGTTAGCGGTCCGCTGATCCACCACCGCTGGGTCTAACGTTAGCGGTCTGCTGACCCACCACCGCTGGGTCTAATGTTAGCGGTCTGCTGACCCACTGCTGCTGGGTCTAAGGTTAGCGTAATGTTAGCGGTCTGGTGACCCACTGCCGCTGGGTCTAATATTAGCAGTCTGCTGACCCACTGCCGCTGGGTCTAAGGTTAGCATAATGTTAGCGGTCTGGTGACCCACTGCCGCTGGGTCTAATATTAGCAGTCTGCTGACCCACTGCCGCTGGGTCTAAGGTTAGCATAATGTTAGCGGTCTGCTGACCCACTGCCGCTGGGTCTAACGTTAGCGGTCCGCTGACCCACTGCTGCTGGGTCTAATGTTAGCGGTCTGCTGACCCACTGCTGGGTCTAATGTTAGCGGTCTGCTGACCCACTGCTGGGTCTAATGTTAGCGGTCTGCTGACCCACTGCTGGGTCTAATGTTAGCGGCCTGCTGACCCACTGCTGCTGGGTCTAATGTTAGCGGTCCGCTGACCCACCACCGCTGGGTCTAACGTTAGCGGTCTGCTGACCCACTGCCGCTAGGTCTAATGTTAGCGGTCTGCTGACCCACTGCCGCTGGGTCTAATGTTAGCGGTCTGCTGACCCACTGCCGCTAGGTCTAATGTTAGCGGTCTGCTGACCCACTGCTGCTGGGTCTAATGTTAGCGGTCTGCTGACCCACTGCTGCTGGGTCTAACGTTAGCGGTCTGCTGACCCACTGCCGCTGGGTCTAATGTTAGCGGTCTGCTGACCCACTGCCGCTGGGTCTAATGTTAGCGGTCTGCTGACCCACTGCCGCTAGGTCTAACGTTAGCGGTCCGCTGACCCACTGCCGCTGGGTCTAATGTTAGCGGTCCGCTGACCCACTGCCGCTGGGTCTAATGTTAGCGGTCCGCTGACCCACTGCTGCTGGGTCTAACGTTAGCGGTCCGCTGACCCACTGCCGCTGGGTCTAACGTTAGCGGTCCGCTGACCCACTGCTGCTGGGTCTAACGTTAGCGGTCCGCTGACCCACTGCCGCTGGGTCTAATGTTAGCGGTCCGCTGACCCACTGCCGCTGGGTCTAACGTTAGCGGTCTGCTGACCCACTGCCGCTGGGTCTAATGTTAGCGGTCTGCTGACCCACTGCCGCTGGGTCTAATGTTAGCGGTCTGCTGACCCACTGCTGCTGGGTCTAACGTTAGCGGTCTGCTGACCCACTGCCGCTGGGTCTAATGTTAGCGGTCTGCTGACCCACTGCCGCTGGGTCTAACGTTAGCGGTCCGCTGACCCACTGCCGCTGGGTCTAACTGCCTCTCCTCACTTCCTGCAACTCCGGAGAACATCTCCCGAGCTGCGTCTCTCCTCCCAGCGAGCCGCGACACAGTTTACGGCCCCGCTGACACGTGTTGTCACTATGACAACTAACAACAATCGCCATTTTGTTGTGTACCAATCAAATGACAACGGGAAACAGTTGAATGACCTTTCTATCCATTATGTTTCTGTGGGGCACCAGCCTCAACAAATGAAGACTCGTTCCCCGCATGTCACGACTCCTGTGCCTCAGCCACAGTCACGTCTTCTTAAAATACACCAGGCGCCTTTCACATTTGCTGTTGTTTTGGGTCTCTCTACTTGTCATCTCTCTGTTTTCTTATAACACAGTAAAGAATACAGAAGACCTGGATGGAGCTGCTGATTAACCAGCGGACACGAAGCTGTGAATCGATAGGGAGCAGGTGTCAGGATATTCAGCTAATGCAATCCTGCAGTGGTGGTGCTGTGTCTCCTACATGTGTGCGGTTGCTGAAAGGCAGCCAGGCTTTCTCATTAGCAGTAACAGTGTGTCATCAACTTTCAGTGTGACATGAACTCATTCCCTCTGGACTGAAGAAAGAACGGTAAGAAATAAACAAAGAGGGACAAAGAAATTGAGGTAAAAGGTATATAGAGAGGATTGGAACAGAGTCAGCTGAGCCGAGATTTAAAATGTGGAAGAAGATTGTGTTTAAATCTGTTGTTTTTTCTGACTACTCTTAAAAAAAACTTGAGGTATTCAGTTTTCCTGCCAGATAGCACCAAGAAAACCAGCAAATATTTACATTTAAAACATTTAAAACTGTGATTTTTGTGGAGTTTATGCCTAAAAATGGACTTAAAGCATTAAGCATTAGCAGGGGGAAACGCCAGAGCAGGGGGAATGAGAGGGGGAAACGCCAGAGCAGGGGGAATGAGAGGGGGAAACGCCAGAGCAGGGGGAATGAGAGGGGGAAACGCCAGAGCAGGGGGAATGAGAGGGGGGAACGCCAGAGCAGGGGGAATGAGAGGGGGAAACGCCAGAGCAGGGGGAATGAGAGGGGGAAACGCCAGAGCAGGGGGAATGAGGGGGGGAAACGCCAGAGCAGGGGAATGAGAGGGGGAAACGCCAGAGCAGGGGGAATGAGAGGGGGGGGAAACACCAGAGCAGGGGGAATGAGAGGGGGAAACACCAGAGCAGGGGGAATGAGAGGGGGGAACGAGAAGGGGAAACGCCAGATCAGGGGGAATGAGAGGGGGAAACGCCAGAGCAGGGGGAATGAGGGGGGGAAACGTCAGAGCAGGGGGAATGAGAAAATGCCAGAGCAGGGGGAATGAGAGGGTGAACACCAGAGGAGGGGGAAACACCAGAGCAGGGGAATGAGAGGGGGAAACACCAGAGCAGGGGGAATGAGAGGGGGGAACGAGAAGGGGAAACGCCAGATCAGGGGGAATGAGAGGGGGAAACGCCAGAGCAGGGGGAATGAGGGGGGGAAACGTCAGAGCAGGGGGAATGAGAAAATGCCAGAGCAGGGGGAATGAGAGGGTGAACACCAGAGGAGGGGGAAACACCAGAGCAGGGGAATGAGAGGGGGAAACACCAGAGCAGGGGGAATGAGAGGGGGAAACACCAGAGCAGGGGGGAATGAGAGGGGGAAACACCAGAGCAGGGGGAATGAGAGGGGGAAACGCCAGCGCAGGGGGAATGAGAGGGGGAAACGCCAGAGCAGGGGGAATGAGAGGGGGGAACGCCAGAGCAGGGGGAATGAGAGGGGGAAACGCCAGAGCAGGGGGAATGAGAGGGGGAAACGCCAGAGCAGGGGGAATGAGGGGGGGAAACGCCAGAGCAGGGGGAATGAGAGGGGGAAACGCCAGAGCAGGGGGAATGAGAGGGGGGGGAAACACCAGAGCAGGGGGAATGAGAGGGGGAAACACCAAAGCAGGGGGAATGAGAGGGGGAAACACCAGAGCAGGGGGAATGAGAGGGGGAAACACCAGAGCAGGGGGAATGAGAGGGGGAAACACCAGAGCAGGGGGAATGAGGGGGGGAAACACCAGAGCAGGGGGAATGAGAGGGGGAAACACCAGAGCAGGGGAATGAGAGGGGGAAACACCAGAGCAGGGGGAATGAGAGGGGGAACACCAGAGCAGGGGGAATGAGAGGGGGGAACACCAGAGCAGGGGAATGAGAGGGGGAACACCAGAGCAGGGGGAATGAGAGGGGGGAACACCAGAGCAGGGGGAATGAGAGGGGGAAACACCAGAGCAGGGGGAATGAGAGGGGGAAATGTAGCAGAAGAAATTCCTTTCTAAACCAAAACGTAGCGGTGTGGATGTATTCACACGTTCATGTCTGGTTGTGGTCGGAGCTGAAAGCTTCCTGTGGGGAGCGTGCAGTGCGGCGAGAGTGCGAGTACGACAACTAGTTCCCCACAGCCGAGCTGAGTGAGCCGGAGCTGGCCAATGGACGACAGGAGCTGGCCAATGGACGACAGGAGCTGGCCAATGGACGACAGGAGCAGGCCAATGGACGACAGGAGCAGGCCAATGGACGACAGGAGGAGGGCGGGATTCTGTCGGATAGAGACCGTTTAACAGAGTGAGAGGGAGAGAGAGAGGGAGGGAGGCTGTGGTAGATATCCCAGTGGGGTTAGGGGCCATTAAAATTCCTCAGCAGTTATTACTCGCTCCTGTGGCTGAAGGCCCCCCCCCCCCCACACACACACACACACACACACACACACACACACACACCCTTTAACTGAGCCCTGAGAGACACTCCATCAATCAGACTCTTCCTCTCTTTTTAATGTGTCTCAATTTCTCTCTGGATGCTGCTCCCCCTCACACATACACACACACACACACACACACGCACACGCACACGCACACACACACAAACACACACACACACAGAGACACACACACACACACACACACACACACACACGCACACACACACACACACAGAGACACACACAGATGCGGTTTGTTTTGTTTATCGGCTTTGCGGCTATTTTACGAAGAAGAAAACGCTCCGTAGGACACTGCCCCAAACAATGACAAGTACCCAACCCAGCACCTTAATGCCCCAGCACCCTTAGTACCCCAGGGCCCTGATTAGAGATGGAAAACACCTGCTGGCATCCACTCACTGCAGCTGCGAGGCACAAACACAAGACACCATGGCACGGAACAAATGTTCACACGCTGACTGTATGTCCACTTCCAGGGGAGAGACACCAATAATGTTCTGATTCTGTTCTGTTTGATGGGGCCATGAATACATGAATTACATACATGATGTTTGTCAGTGTGAAAGATAATGTAGCAAGTGAAGAAAGTCTGCATAGAGTTGGATATTCAAAACATTTCACTCTGGAAATTTTCATTCGCAGCCTCCCAGAACGCCATTGTCGCCTATGTTCCCATGTTTCTAAGTTTTTTTTTGTTTTGTTTTTTAAATTAGGCCCAACGTTCCCACATTTCCTTTTCATAAATTTGTATCAGATTTTATCCCCCTAACCCTAAAAAATGTTGTTGGAAGATAGGACTTACATTGAAGGAAAATGTAGAAACACAAGACGTAATTTTGAAAATATCCTAGAAATGTGGGAACATAGGGCTGTGGGAACATAGGGCTGTGGGAACATAGAGCTGTGGGAACATAGAGCTGTGGGAACATAGAGCTGTGGGAACATAGAGCTGTGGGAACATAGAGCTGTGGGAACAGAGCTGTGGGAACATAGAGCTGTGGGAACATAGAGCTGTGGGAACATAGGGCTGTGGGAATATAGAGCTGTAGGAACATAGAGCTGTGGGAACATAGGGCTGTGGGAACAGAGATGTGGGAACATTGGGCTGTGGGAACATAGAGCTGTGGGAACATAGAGCTGTGGGAACATTGGGCTGTGGGAACATAGAGCTGTGGGAACATAGAGCTGTGGGAACATTGGGCTGTGGGAACATAGGGCTGTGGGAACAGAGATGTGGGAACATAGGGCTGTGGGAACATAGGGCTGTGGGAACATAGAGCTGTGGGAACATAGAGCTGTGGGAACATAGAGCTGTGGGAACATAGAGCTGTGGGAACATTGGGCTGTGGGAACATTGGGCTGTGGGAACATAGAGCTGTGGGAACATAGGGCCGTGGGAACATAGAGCTGTGGGAACATAGAGCTGTGGGAACATAGAGCTGTGGGAACATAGGGCTGTGGGAACATAGGGCTGTGGGAACATAGGGCTGTGGGAACATAGAGCTGTGGGAACATAGAGCTGTGGGAACATAGAGCTGTGGGAACATTGGGCTGTGGGAACATTGGGCTGTGGGAACATAGAGCTGTGGGAACATAGAGCTGTGGGAACATAGGGCTGTGGGAACATAGGGCTGTGGGAACATAGAGCTGTGGGAACATAGAGCTGTGGGAACATAGAGCTGTGGGAACATAGGGCTGTGGGAATATAGAGCTGTGGGAACATAGAGCTGTGGGAACATAGGGCTGTGGGAACAGAGATGTGGGAACATTGGGCTGTGGGAACATAGAGCTGTGGGAACATAGAGCTGTGGGAACATTGGGCTGTGGGAACATAGAGCTGTGGGAACATAGAGCTGTGGGAACATTGGGCTGTGGGAACATAGGGCTGTGGGAACAGAGATGTGGGAACATAGGGCTGTGGGAACATAGGGCTGTGGGAACATAGAGCTGTGGGAACATAGAGCTGTGGGAACATAGAGCTGTGGGAACATAGAGCTGTGGGAACATTGGGCTGTGGGAACATTGGGCTGTGGGAACATAGAGCTGTGGGAACATAGAGCTGTGGGAACATAGAGCTGTGGGAACATAGAGCTGTGGGAACATAGGGCTGTGGGAACATAGAGCTGTGGGAACATAGAGCTGTGGGAACATAGAGCTGTGGGAACATAGGGCCGTGGGAACATAGAGCTGTGGGAACATAGAGCTGTGGGAACATAGAGCTGTGGGAACATAGAGCTGTGGGAACATAGGGCTGTGGGAACATAGGGCTGTGGGAACATAGGGCTGTGGGAACATAGGGCTGTGGGAACATAGAGCTGTGGGAACATAGAGCTGTGGGAACATAGAGCTGCAACCCTTTGCTGCATGTCATTCCCCTCTCTCCCCTTTCACGTCTAAGCTGTTCTGTCACAAAAAACTAAAGGCCAAAAAAATAAATATTTTCAACGTCCTATGTTGCTATGTCTAATTGCTGGTGAAGATGGGAATGTAAATCAACAAATCATGTCTGGACCGCTGACAGGACGGGCTCGGTGGCAGAGAGACTGACTACAGTTGAGTTCACAGTAACAATGTGGAGCTGCTGATAAAAAGCAGAACATCAGTTGCCTTCCAAAAAACCTCAAGGCGATCTGGAGAAAACACCCAGTCCCCAAGTTCATTAATTCAGCAGAAGTCCCAAAGTCAATTTGAAATCTTTTGAATTTATTCATTATCCCCCTCAGGATTTTTCTTAAGACTAAAGATTTTTTTATTTGGTGTTTGTTGTTTTTCGCCCCGGAAATAAAACTCACAGACACAAACCTGTTTCTTCTTTTTTTTTTTTTTTTTTATTTATTTACTACTTTTTGAAGTTTGTCGTCTCGGGGAAATTAATTAGCATATGGAGTCACGGATTCAGCAGCTGACGGTCGTTTGGGAGCGTGAAGCATGAAGACGAGTCTGCGCCTGTTAGACGTTCCTTTAGTGTCTTTAAAAAGTTTGATACAAAAGGTCAACGAGAACAATCAATCAGAAGATAACGATCTGTACCTTTAAGTGTTACTTTATGCCCGCATAATTGTTCCTAATTTGAATAAATTATCTACTGCTGAGACATGCATGAATAAGCATCAACCCTCCTGCCGTCTGAGCCATTTTCAACGTTTTCTATATAAAATATTTGGGTTTTATTTCATTTATTTATTCATAAGGACAGCACACATTCATTAACCTTTCTGTAAATGTGCCAGTGTTAGCCAGCCGGCTGATTTCCAGCTGTAGTCCTTTGGCCAGATGTTATGAGAACCATCACTTGACTCGGTCAGCTGTTCCCAGATGTCAAGTCAGCAGTGAAATATCATTTACAAAAATTGTCCCAAAATAACATGGATGGTTCCACGCAAACGCTCCAGTATGTAAGTACACTTAACCCTCGTGTTGTCCTCGGGTCAAATTCGACCCGTTCCCAAAACGTCTATAAGAGAAATACGGGTTTCTTTTTAACCAAATTACCCAAAACGTTAAGTAGAATTGCAAGTACTTGATCACGACTTTCATTGAATTTTGGATATTTGATAACCTACCCATTTATTTGATATAATTTGAAAAAAAATTTAAATGGGTTTAAAACCTGACTAAACTTTGACAACCCAAAAAAAATTGCATCGAAAACGTCAAAAAAGTGACAAAAACATTGAAAATAGTGCTTTAAAAAAGGGACAAAAATGTCAGAAAATGTGTCAAAATATACAAAAAAAAAAACTGTAATAAAAATAAAGTGTTAATTTAGACCCAGAAGGACAACAAGCGTTCAACCGGAAGACAACACAAGGGTTAAAAAATGTCCAAAAATGTTAATAAAGTGACAAAAGGCTTTGAAAAAACATATATACCGGCCTGTCTCTTTAATGCAGGACCTTTCCACAACCACAGCTCATTAACAAGAGGAGCTCAAGGCCTTCTGGGAATGAGAAACATAAACGCAGAGGAAATAATTCGGCATTCAACCTGATGGGTATATATATATATATATATATATATATATATATATATATATATATATATATATATATCGTTATGACCCTGGGGTCATATTTTTCTGGTTTGTCTGTCTCTCACCATGTTCTGCACTTTTCAGCTGTTTCTGCCTTTGAGTATCCAGGTAATGGAGAACAGGTTTGTGTTGACTGCTGCCATCTGATTGGTGTTCCTGGAGGAAAGCAGCCTCCTTAAGCCCCATGGGACAACCAATCAGGTCTCTCTCCACTCTGCCACGCTGCCAGCAAACCCACGTGTTCATCTTTGTTTGTGAATTATGATGTGAGTAGAGTAACAGCCTATAAGGCCAGTGTCGCCAACTCCTTTCCAATGAAAGTCGCTAGCACCAGCTCCAAAAGTCGCTAGATGACGTCATACGCTGATTTGCATATCTGTGACGTCATTACGCAATCATTTGTATGAAGCTCGGTGGTTGTGTCAGCAAAGTAGATAAAAATAATAAGTAGCCAAATAATCACAAATTCAATACAGGAATGTATTTTACCGTAGGCTCTAATTATTACTTAGGTAGCCGATCTTATCGATAGGAAGGAAGACTAGCTCGTCCCACTTTGGTGACGGCTAATGGGGATCATTTTAACAATAAACTATAAACTATAAATAGGTCTCAGAGAAGGCTCGCCCAGGACCAGGCCAGCTCAGCGGCGTCTTTCTCCCGTTGCGTCCCGCTGTCTCTCCTACCTGCACCGGCCCCAGCTGTCCCCCCTCCCCCCTTTCTACCTGCCTGCGCAGTGCTAATGTGCATGAGGAGAAAGCAGAGAGGGGGGGGGGGGGGAGGGGCCTGCTCCTCTGCTCCTCAGTCACAGAACAATAAACTGTTTTGGCGGCCACGGGAGAGAAATACCTGGCGTGCTCGCTGGACAATACTGGTGACTTTTCTACAGAAAGTCGCCAGATTTGTCGCTAGTCGCTTTTCTGAAAAAAAAAGTCACTAAGGGGGTCTGAGAAGTCACTAAGGGGGTGTGAGAAGTCACTAAGGGGGTGTGAGAAGTCGCTAAATGTAGCGACAAAGTCGCTAAGTTGGCAACAGTGTATAAGGCAAAGGTCAAAGGTTTGTGTTGCTTGTGTTGTTGGTTCTTCTTCGGCCTCAGCTGGTGTTTGGCTGTTAAACTTATTTATTTGCAGTTTAGTAGCAGTGAGAAGTCCTGTATTGTGTTTGTCCCTTTTTTTATCCTGTTTTTTGGCATTTAGAAGTTCAGGTTAGAGCTTTGTTGTTATGAATGTGGCTATGACCCAGAACACAGAGACTGTTCACACACGGACACAGAGGAATCGTTAGAATGTCTTTTAATGATAAACATCAGAAAACAAAGCAGCCAGGAACAAAAGCTGCACTGGTGGTGGAGACAGGACAGCTGCGGGCGTGGGCGAAGCGTGGCGTGTCCAAAAAGAAATCCACAGGAATCCAAAAAACAAACAGGAGAAAGGAGATGGAAGGTCCGAAGAGTGACTGGCTGGTGGTAAAGCAGTCTGTGGCAACAGGTCGAGTGGTGTAGGTCTGGACAGGAGGACAAACACAAAAAACAGGTAAGTCAGGAAGAGACTAGGTAACAAAACTTACTAGCTGAGACAAAGGGTTCAAAATTTCTGGGAGCCAAGTTACCACTTTGGTAGCTGTAACGATCTGGCGCCGAAGACAGGTTCCAACCAGGTCTAAATACTGAAGCCGTAATCAGAGGAATCATCCACAGCTGAATCGAGGGAGATTGCAGAAGCAGCAACAGCTGTGCAGGTAGGCTGAACACTCGGCCACACCCCCAACCACTCCAGAAAAACAGACAGGGAGAAGGGGAGGGAGACAACAGACACAAACACACAGGATGGAAACAGCTGCCCCCATAACATTTGTCTTTTATTTATATTTGTTTTGATTTAGTAAAGTTTAGGTTGTTTGTGTAGAATCGTTTTGTTTGTTGTGTTGGGAGCTCACGTCTGAAATAAATATAACTGTGATTTGATTATTCTGTGTACTGGCTTTGCTTGGGAATGGGAAGAGTGGGGGGGGGCACCTTTTATAACAAAAAATAATATATAATATATTTCCTGAGCTTTTGTACACAGGTGAATTGCTGCAAAGTTCCCGAGTGAAGTTAAAAAGCGGGGAATCAGGATTTTAATTGCATCAGGCGTTTGTGACGTGGCTACACTTTAAAGGCTAAAACTGTTCTTCTATTCTCTAAAAGTCATCGTTAAGTCAAGTTTAATGACACGGCGAGTCTTCGGAGAGCCTTTCATTTTCCAGCTGACAGACAGAGAGGGAGGGAGGGAGAGAGAGAGAGAGAGAGAGAGAGAGAGAGAGAGAGAGAGAGAGAGAGAGAGAGAGAGAGAGAGAGAGAGAGAGAGAGAGAGAGAGAGAGAGAGAGAGAGAGAGAGATCCTTTGTCTTCATTTCCACCCTGTTGCATCACTGTTTTCCCGTGTGGTTCCTCCACTTGAGAAGTCACTCGCTGACTGGCGAGCACCGACCGACGTCCTTCCCACGTCGGTCTGCCGCGTTGCATGAGAACAGATCTTCAGCGTTATTGTTATGATGTACAACGGGCATGTGCAGTTTTGTCGGCTAAAGGCGGTCTCTGCATGCAACATTCATCAGCTCATCGTCCTGATATCAAACATCTGGAAACATTAAAATGCTAAGTGAGTCATCAGTGTAATATAATATAAATTGGAGATAGTCCCTTTGTTGTAGTATGTAATTCCTCTATGAAGAATTTCTTGTAAAATTAACTTTGTATACATGTTGTAGATATTAAATGCCCTATAGTTCCTCAAAAAACTACACTTCAATTACATCTGAAAATACGCCTCATTGTGTGTGAATAGAGGTGAATAAATACATTTCAATCAGGAGAGACTTTGTTTGCAGATATGCAAAAGAACAATATTTATTATACAACTGCATGACAAAATGTACGCGTCTTTTGGAGATTAGACTCCATCGAATTCATATTTTTTAAACTCTGGTGGCGGCGGAGAAGAGACCGGGGACCAGACCGGGGAGGCAACGGAGCGACCAGCCGGGAGAATCATGAAGACTGGAGGCGCCGGGGGGGGGGGGTCGAGCACTTTGCCTGGAACGACAACTGAAACGCACAGGGAGAACATATTTAAGCAGAGCTGTAGTGCTGTGATTGGTCCTTGAATTCCGTGGTCATGTCTGATTGGTTTAAGTGAAAGTATCGCTTCTAAACAGCTGATTTGATTGATTTACGGAGGAAGAGTACTGATTGGGTTAACGACGTCTTCCTGGAAGAATTTGCTGTGCCGTTTTCATACCTAAAACATTTGCCGGCTGTCTGTCTATGACGTTATGGTTAATCCCAAGTTTCAGGCTTAAAGTTTGTTGTAATGTATGTAATGTATTGGGATGACTTTGGAGCATTTAATATGTGCGACTGGGTTAGACGGGGCATGCGGTCTAAATGGCGAGATAAAAGCTTTAATGGTGCTTCATGAGCCATGCTTTATGAATTGGCGGAAACCACTTAGCTTCCCCTCACACATTATTTTGTTCATCGTTAGGCAGCTACGTGCACGTTTGTCTTTTAATGGTCGCACGCTGGCTCCTGCCCTCGTTTGGAAACACACAGCTGTTTGTGCATAATTATATCAAATAGTATTCTTCATTTACCACAAAAAAAAGAACACTCCAAAACGTTCTGTATCTTGCTTTTTAGAGCATGTATGTGCTTCTGCCGCTCAGCTATCATTTTTATTCTTATTTTCTCGTCAACGTTGAAACGTTCTTTCCTGAAATTTAAAGGCACGATCCACGTTGGCAGTGTGAAGCTCTGGATAACGTGGTTAACTTGAATAGTGTGGTATCAGGTGTAGCGTTGTGGATGTTGATAATGATGAAGATGAGTGAATGAAGAAATGGTCGCAGATGCCATTTGATTATTAATAGGATTTATTATATAGCATCTTAAATACAAGCTTGCAAGGCTCGGAGATCCACATCTTTTCCAATCGTGGTCTGAAGCTCTTCCTTTGTTTCCAGCTTCTTAAAGGAAACTCCCTATAGCTAAATGCATATGTTTAAATGATAACAGTCTCTAAACATCTGGAAACCAGTTCCTCTCAAGAGGCCCTGGTGTCTCCCAGCTCCACAAGTCTCACCCAATAATATCTAGTTTTCTGGCTTTAGCATGAAATGCAATAGAATACATCAATGTGATAAACATTATAATGATAGTAATAGTTTTATATGAAAATACACTACAATAGCATGTAGAAACTTAGCCTGGATGTAATCACCACACATCACAGGGTTAAAGGCTCGTGGGTTAGGGCACTTTTATTTGGCTTTTTGTGTCTTTGTTTTTTGTGCGTTTTGTGTCTTATTTGTGTCTTATAGTGCGTTTTTGTGTGTTTGTGTGCGTTTCTGTCTTGTGTTTTTATATTTTGTTATGTTTTGTTGTGTTTTGGATCATGGGTAGGGGGTTGAAGTGTCATGGTTAGGGGGTTAAAGGGTCATGGGCAGGGGGTTAATGGGTCATGGGTAGGGGGTTGAAGGGTCATGGTTAGGGGGTTAAAGGGTCATGGGCAGGGGGTTGAAGTGTCATAGGTTTATAAAGTAACTAAAGTGACAAATGGGACACAAACCTAAACAATCTCCTGTGTGTTTTTGTGCGTTTTATGTCTATTTTTGAGTGTTTTAGTTATTTTTTGTGTTTTATTGTTTAGTCTTTTTTGTGTTGTGCTTTGTGTGTCTTTGTTTTTTTATGTTTCTCTGTCTGTGGATTTTAGTGTCATTTTTGCATTTTTTTGTGCGTTATGGTGCGTTTTTGTGTCCTTTTGTGCATGTGTTTGTGTGCGTTTCTGTCTTGTGTTTATGTTTTTGCATTTTTGTGTCTTTTGTGTTTTTAGATTTTGTTCTGCTTTTGTGTTTTCGTATTCATGTGACATTGATTCTCAACTGCGTCTGAACGTGCAGACAAACAGTAACAAAGTGGCTCCGACTCTAATCTACATGTCGATATTAGTCAACATTATTTCCATGACGCCTCATTTGCTCCGCCGCTAAATTTACATATAACTGTGAAGGGAATCTGGTGTACAAAACGCAGAGGAGCGTTTGACGTGTGCAGTCATTAGACGGCAGCACTCGCGTAAACACAATTCTGTAGTAAATGTCACCACATTTACATATTAATTAGGGGGAATATATCGACACTGTGAGCTTCACGGGACTGGAGACAGAAAAGCACGGCAGCACGACTGAATGAAGGGCTGACAGATACCTATTAACAAACAATGCAGGTCTAAGCTGTCCTTTCTCTCTCTCTCTTCTAGCGTTCTCCCTTTATTATATACTGAGGCTTTTTCTGTGCTAGACCATTAGCTGTCCTCTTTCAGCTTCTTCTCATGACCCATTTACACATTTCACTCTGAAAAGTAAAGCTCTCTAATTGGTATGTCTAATCTAGTATGTATTACTGTCAGCAGCACACTGACTGCTGCTGTATAAGCACCATCACCCAGGAAACAGGTGTTCATGTCCTGGAAGAAGTTAAGGAGAAAACACAAGACTTTCACCCAGGAAACAGGTGTTCATGTCCTGGAAGAAGTTAAGGAGAAAACACAAGACTTTCACCCAGGAAACAGGTGTTCATGTCCTGAAGAAGTTAAGGAGAAAACACAAGACTTTCACCCAGGAAACAGGTGTTCACGTCCTGAAGAAGTTAAGGAGGAAACACAAGACTTTCACCCAGGAAACAGGTGTTCATGTCCTGAAGAAGTTAAGGAGAAAACACAAGACTTTCACCCAGGAAACAGGTGTTCACGTCCTGAAGAAGTTAAGGAGAAAACACAAGACTTTCACCCAGGAAACAGGTGTTCATGTCCTGAAGAAGTTAAGGAGAAAACACAAGACTTTCACCCAGGAAACAGGTGTTCACGTCCTGAAGAAGTTAAGGAGAAAACACAAGACTTTCACCCAGGAAACAGGTGTTCATGTCCTGAAGAAGTTAAGGAGAAAACACAAGACTTTCACCCAGGAAACAGGTGTTCACGTCCTGAAGAAGTTAAGGAGAAAACACAAGACTTTCACCCAGGAAACAGGTGTTCATGTCCTGAAGAAGTTAAGGAGAAAACACAAGACTTTCACCTGACTTGGCTTGACGTGTACTGAACAGACAGTAAGACACACCCCTCTTACGTCAGACAAACAGGTCATCATCACATTCCTACAAGCCTTTTAATGCCATTAACCCAATCATCCAGCCTCATCAGGAGCCCTTTTTAAACACTTCATCTATGCACAGTGTTGCCTAGCAACTCTTTAATTGGCCACAAGCATCACATTATTCTCACAACAACAGGGAATGAGGGACATCTCATTAAAACGAGACAATAAAGTCTTATTTTTGTCCCATTGATGAAATGAGCGACGCAACCTGACGGCACACGTCGTCTTGATCAGAGGAAATGTGGAACCGGAGAGGAAGTAGCGCGGTATTGTGTTGGCGAGGAGAGACTTGTTCGCTGTTTTTGTGAGAAAAATGAGGACAAGTCAGATTTTGCGCTGGAAGACAATTAAGGCATTATGTGAGATCTCATTTCAGCTGCCGTGGAAGCTCTCTCTCTCTCTCTCTCTCTCTCTCTCTCTCTCTCTGTCTCTCTCTTTGTCTCTCTCTCTCTCTCTCTGTCTCTCTCTTTGTCTCTCTCTTTGTCTCTCTCTCTCTCTCTTTGTCTCTCTCTTTGTCTCTCTCTCTCTCTCTTTGTCTCTCTCTTTGTCTCTCTCTCTCTCTCTCTGTCTCTCTCTTTGTCTCTCTCTTTGTCTCTCTCTCTCTCTCTTTGTCTCTCTCTTTGTCTCTCTCTCTCTCTCTCTGTCTCTCTCTTTGTCTCTCTCTTTGTCTCTCTCTCTCTCTCTTTGTCTCTCTCTTTGTCTCTCTCTTTGTCTCTCTCTTTGTCTCTCTCTCTCTCTCTTTGTCTCTCTCTTTGTCTCTCTCTCTCTCTCTCTTTGTCTCTCTCTTTGTCTCTCTCTCTTTCTCTCTCTCTCTCTCTCTCTCTCTTTGTCTCTCTCTTTGTCTCTCTCTCTCTCTCTCTCTCTCTCTCTCTCTCTCTTTGTCTCTCTCTCTCTCTCTTTGTCTCTCTCTTTGTCTCTCTCTTTGTCTCTCTCTTTGTCTCTCTCTCTCTCTCTTTGTCTCTCTCTTTGTCTCTCTCTCTCTCTCTCTTTGTCTCTCTCTTTGTCTCTCTCTCTTTCTCTCTCTCTCTCTCTCTCTCTCTTTGTCTCTCTCTCTCTCTCTTTGTCTCTCTCTTTGTCTCTCTCTCTGTCTCTCTGTCTCTCTTTGTGTCGCTCTCTTTCTGTGTCTCTCTCTTTGTCTCTCTTTATCTCTGCCTCTCTCTTTCTCTCTTTCTCTCTCTGTCTCTTTCTGTGTCTCTCTCTCTTTCTGTGTCTCTCTCTCTCAGACACACACAAATGCACATTTAGTCATGTATGAAGGCATTCTGTGGACATCTGAAACCCCCCCCCCCCCCCTCCCTGAAACCTGTTAATCTCACATAAGCAGACAGAAATAATTCTCCGATGTGGTTATGCCTGCTCAGATAATTCAATCCTGTGAGTCAGTCAGCCCCAGTGACCTGAAAATACCTCGTTGTCTACGCAGTCTACTTGAAATATCAAGAATAAGGAATGACAAACCAGCGTGACGTATGATCGTCTATTCCACGCGAGGGAATTGGTTTCGGTCGGTCGTATAAAACATACAGAGATGCTGAGTTCTTGGCCAATGAGGAGAGCAGAAGTAGGAACGCTTTCTCCATCCTGAAGAGCTGAATTAATTTAGCGAAGCCGCTAAAGTGAGCGGTATGCTCGCCATTCCCGACCTGTCGCGCAACGAGATGGCGTCAGGAGGGAGGCTGGGGGTCCTGGAGCATGATAACCCAGGCTTAGAGCCTCTTACTGGGGCGTGGAGGTGAGGCTGAGGGCCCTGGTGGTCAAGGCCCAGGACTGGAGGCAGTTAGTTGGGGTTAGGAGGGAGGCTGGGGGTCCTGGAGCCTAGCCTACTCCTGGTCGCTTGGCAACAGTAAACAGAAATCCTCCGGCGCTAGCTTCAAGCACGTCTTACAAGTCACTTCAGAGGTATCGTCAAGTCACAAGAATGATTTTTTTGGATTTAAAAGTATTTATTTCTCGATGAAAGTAACAAAATATAAGAAATAAAATGCCAAACTTATCAGATATTTACAGAAACACGACGTCCTGAAGCGTTTTCCGCCATCTTGAATTATTTCTTCGACTCGAGCGACCACTGACATACGTCACGCTGCCTTCACTCCGATTGGCCGTCACTTTGTCGCATCTCTCAGCATTTGCATAAAATAGTCTTCTTGTCTATTTCGGCAGCGGCGAGCTCGTCGTTTGTCGCCACTTGTCGCTGGCAACCTCAGCCCTTCGCTTTGTCGCTCTCTTTTTGTAGCATGTGTGACTGTAGGGCGAGAGCCATAAAATATTTGCAGTAGAGAAAGAAAACAGGTCTGAATTTTTAATATCGGCTAATATGTGAGCTGTTATGATGTTTAGATTTCACTACAGAAAGAAGAAAAAAATGCCAATTTCCTTGTAATTAGTGATTTTAAAAGACACATGAAATGAAACAACTTCTCTTAAAAGGGATTGTGATTAAATTAAGGGTTCTTTTCTTCATCCGTGCACACAGTTGGGAGCATCATCTGTGTTCAGCCTACGCGTTACCAGACAGCAGTGTGACCCAACTGCAGGCTGAAGTCTGTGGAGAGATTCTGTGGGTTTCTGCAGACTCCACTTTTAGTCTTGCAGTGGGAATGCAGCATCACTAACCAGCTTGACATTTCCTGCCCTCCATTTTGTGGAACATGTTTGTTCTTCACTTCTGTTTTTTTGCCCTTCCTTCCCACTCTGAGTAGCTGCTGATTTCCACCTTCAGCAGAGAAATAGAAAACAGCCATATTATAGCTTGAGAAAGCCGTCGTCCGTTTACACGTCTCACCCCTCAGTCACATTAGCTACTACTAGAGACGGCGACAGAGCGACAGGCTGTCATTCATTTTCAACGGGAGCGGCCGTTTGCCAGCGACAAGCGACGAGCTCGCCTCTGCCACGAGCAAGGCGGGGCGGAAATCTATTTTATCCAAATGCTGTGTAATGCGACAAAGCGACGGCCAATCGGAGTGAAGGCAGCGTGACGTATGTCAGTGGTTGATCGAGTCTTTAGGACGTCGTATTTCTGTAAATATCTGATATGTTTGGCATTTATCTGATATATTTTGTTACTTCTATCGAGAAATACATACTTTTAAATTGAAAACCATCATTCTTGTGACTTGACAACACCTCTGAAGTGACTTGTAAGACGTGCTTGAAGGTAGCACCGGAGAGAATTAGGAGACCAGGAGTAGACTAGGAAACGCCCAACCAGGAGTAGACTAGGAACGCCCAGGAGCGGCCAACCAGGAGTAGACTAGGAACGCCCAGGAGCACCCATCAAGCGAGTGAGTGTCGCTGTCTTTTGTAGCTATGTGACTGTAGAGTCTGCCAGACCTTCCTCCTACTGCTACTTTGTAAGTGTACAGACAGTTTATTAAAAAGATAGTTTACAACGACTGTACCTTTCACGTATACAGGCGGGCGCCATCTTGGAAAAACAGTCACGACCAGTC
This sequence comes from Gymnocephalus cernua, assembly GCA_023631565.1. Taxonomy (NCBI): domain Eukaryota; kingdom Metazoa; phylum Chordata; class Actinopteri; order Perciformes; family Percidae; genus Gymnocephalus; species Gymnocephalus cernua. Next base: position 91,054 of record JALJEH010000036.1, on the reverse strand, counting down.
GAACGACGAACGCCGTGGACCGTGGGAGATTTCAAGTGAATGTTCAGCTCACGTTGCACGGCGTTCGTCGTTCGACTGGAACTCGGTACACACGTGTTATTAACCCCTAGGTACACTTGTTGCGCCGGATTTGTGCAGCTCCCTTCCCAACATCTGTCTTCATCTTTGTGATATAACCAAGCAAAATGTGAAAATAAAAAGGTATTTGTATTCATCCTCATCTTGGTCATTTATAGGAACAGACACCAGAGGTGACCACCTGTGCAATAGACTGCAGCCAGATCATGCTCATGTTCTACCAGGCTGTACGAGCAAGCAGTCAGAAAACAAGCTGAACTAATCGCTGCAGACTCTCACCACCCCCTCTTCCCTGAATATGAACTTCTGCCATCAGGGAGAAGATGTGCCGATATGCAAAACAAACAGACTACAGTTATCGTTTATTCCAACTTCCGTCAAGCTGCTGAACTCCCAATGGTAAATCTTAGCCCAGCAGAGCAGGGGGGGCAATAAATACACCAGTACTTCTTGCACTTAGCAGTTTAATAATTACAGTTAATTCTTAGGATGTTGTGTTGTCTGTGCTGTCATGTGCAGCCTTCTCTTGTGTCTTAGGACGCTTTGCTGATCTCATTTTCATGTTGATTTTATTGTACTTGTATTTTATTTAATGTTGATTTTCTGTTACATATTGTTTATGTTGTGAAGCAACAGATTGTAGAACTACGTCCCTCGGGGACAATAGAGTGTCTTCTATTCTATTCTATTCTAGGAACTCACAGATCAGCAGTCATTGCACATGCATATTTAACAGCCAACAGCGACTGAAGGCTTATCGTGCACAGAAACTGTGTGACCAATCTGCAAGCCAGTCCACTGCTGTGTGTATTTATGGAGAATAGTTTCAGCCTCAGCGACCAGCTTGAGACCCTTACGCCTCTGTTTCAGGGAATTTGAGTATTCTTTTTGGCAGAAACAACAAGTTTTGTTTACAGCAGGAGAGCGAGGAGCGCTGGGGGAACCGCTAACGTGTGTGATGGTGTGGTTCCGTCGCTGTGTTTGGGTATGCAGGCATTTTTTATATGTGCACTTTTTTTTGTGAGTGTGCATATGTTACCCCACAACTCTGAGTCACGTAATGCGTCTCGGGCGCATGGGACATGTATCCGAGCTCAAAAAAAGCTAATTGTGAATGCATCCCTGAGGCATTCAACGTGGACTGGAATCTGCTCATTGAAGCCACCTCTGGAGCAGAGGTTAGAAAGGTCAGTGAGAGCCGCGACGACGATGAAACATCCTAAATAAAAAGGTATCCAAGTGTTTGTTCATTCTGAATAGTTCTACGTCAGCTAGCCGTTATTGCTAACTGCTAATGTCGTAACTAATGCTGACCTCATACCAAACAACTTTTCAACTTTATCCCAGACTAATCAGGAGCAGAATCAGATTTATTGGCCAAGTATACTTAACACAAGACAATGCACATTAATCAGCAATCAGTCCCTCCAGAAAAACGTGACTATGCGATCGCATATTTCAATTCATAATCAGCCAAAGTCTGCATATTTATGCGGGTGGCCGCATTTTTTCAAATACGCCGCACTTTCTCCGCATAATTCAAATTCAAATTATTTGTCCCCAAGGGGCAATTTTAGAAGGGCACATTACAGTAGCTTATCTCAGCATTCCAAGGGACACAATCAACAACATAAGCAGCACGCATACTACACATCAACCCACAAACATAATCAAACATAATCCACAGCCACACTGCACAACCACACACCACATACCACATATCATCATTCATCACATAAATTGCTGATTTCTGCGCAAAATATGCGGCGCTTGCATGATTTCATAATCCCCGCATTTTCGTTGCAAACAAGTCGCAGAAAGATGAAAAATGTTGCGTTTACTTCACACAAGAGCAGCCATTTCCTCCTGTTGCCATGGGAACGTTATGAAGTGATGTAATTTCTCCTAGTGAGAACACGGTGTTGGGGGGGAATCACTTTGTTTTCTCTTTTTCATCAAACTGCAGTTTTTGCAAGTTCCCGCAATTTCATCGCATAAAACTGCATAAATATCCCACATATTCCATCACATTTTTAAGAAAACGTGCCGCATAATCAAGGATTTTTGCCCACAACAATCACAAAAAAACTTCTGGAGGGACTGGACATTGCTGTAAATGAGCCGCTGTAGTCGTAGTAACCCAGAATGCATGTCTTTATGGTGGGAGGAAACCCACGCACGTGATTTGGGGAACTTTCCGACGCCGAAATCGTCAGACAAATTCAAGGAACGCCAAGCGACTTTGTTGTTTATGACCAAATTATGAACACTGTGCATTTTTAGAAGGACTATTGTAATGTTATATTTGGCCAATTTTGACAGCCCTACATTCCAGTCAGATTGGTGATCTGACCAACAGAGACATACACATCTATATACACAGAGACACGCGTATCTTTGGCTAAGTTTAAAAGAAAATGTATGTTATCTGTGGAAATAGTGATGAATCTGATGAAGATCGACTACATGAAGTGTGTTTGTTTGAGTTCATGATTTTCTGTGTGTGTGTGTGTGTGTGTGTGTGTGTGTGTGTGTGTGTGTGTGTGTGTGTGTGTGTGTGTGTGTGTGTGTGTGTGTGTGCATGAGCGTGAGTGTGTGTGTGTGCACGCACGCACAGGAAAATGATTATATATTCCCGGCTTTTTAACAGATGCTACTTAATGTTATTGAAAAGGGAGAAAAAAAGCACATTGAAGAATGACTGTAACAATGATGCATTATCATCATTTATTCTTCACACATTATGGGATGTCTGGATGTTCATTTAACAACTTCATGGGTTTTATTCGCATGAAAGGTCAAAATCAATATCTCTTTCTAACGCATGGAGATGATCCATCTTTATCTTGTGCCGTTACATCTTTTCTAAGAATCACTGTCCTTCAGCGAGTAAACACAATAAGAACTGAATATAATAACCTCAGAATTACCAGTTTTCATTTCACATTTTGGGCATAAATGCCGCTGGGCAAGGAGAGGAAACTGACAAACATATTCAGTCAAGGGGGTTAAGACAAAAATAATCATTACGAAAAAGCTGTACTTGTTTGTCGGCGATGGGATTGTAGTCCTTGTAAAGCTCATCTCAGAATGAGCTTATTGATCTGAGCTGATGGTTTCCAATCTAAGTGACTGCTGTAAGAATACGACTGCAGGCGGCGCCACGTAATTAGCAGTCTGGTCTTCCAGCGGTCGCTGAGAGCCTCGCTGGGCCTTTAGGAAGCTAATTGCTTCAGCTGCAACGGTGGCAGCGCCCGCCCCCCCTCCAGTGGTACCCAACTGTCAGGCTAAATGATCTGTGGGCAACACACACACACACACACACACACACACACACGCACACGCACACGCACAGAGACACACACACACACAGACGCACGCAGACACGCACACACACACACACACACACACACACACACACACAGAGACACACACACACACACACACAGACACACGCAGACACGCACACACACACACGCACACATACACACAGAGACACACACACACACACACACACACACACACACACACACACACACACACACACATGCAGACGCACACAGACAAACACACACACACACACACACAGACACACACACACACACACACGCACAGGCACACACAGACGCACGCAGACACACACACAGAGACACATAGAAACCCCCACACACACGCACACACACAGACACACTCAGAGAGAGACACACACACACACACACAGACACACACACACACACACACACACACACTCAGACGCACACACACACAGAGAGAGAGACACACACACACACACAGACACACACACAGACACACACTCAGACGCACACACACACACACACACACACACACACACACACACACACACACACACACACACACACACACACACACACACACAGCTGAAGTCTCTCTCTCTCAAACAAACAAACAAACAAACCAACCAACCAGCCACCTGAACACTCCTGTAAACGTATTAATAATTCCACTGGAGCTTCACCCTGAGGAGTGAAGGGTGGAAACAACAAGCAACCGAGCATTACCGAGATTATGATATTATCATGAAAGAAAGGTAATTTGCAGTGAAGTGTTTACTTCACAAATCACAGACGTGGCAGATTCTCCTTTAATCAACAACACAGCCAACGAATCAGAGGAGAACCGCAGTAACCTTGTCCTCTAGAAAACAAGGCGCCCTCTAATGACGTAATGAAAATCCTTTTATTGATCAGCACAAGAAAGAAATAAGTACAGATGGATAGAGTAGTAAATAAAACATATAATCAATAGAAGTTATATAACACTAGTTCAAGAGGAGACCATTCTCCCCCAACAAATGTTCCCATAGGTGGTTTCTTCCAGCATCATCCTGACCTATATTTAGGTGTTTTAGTGGCGGCGCCCTCTAGTGGTCGTAGTAGTTCTGACGGGAGCAAGGCAGGAAGTAAGGAGAGGAAGTAAGGAGAGGAAGTAAGGAGAGGAAGTATAAAGACCGTTTTACAGTCACCGCAGCCGAGCTGGCGCGCGCGAATGTGACGTCAAAAATGACGTAGATCTCGCTGGCGCACCAGGATTTAGAGAAAAATTTATCTTTTTATCATCTTAACTCAGTAGTTTTGGTGTCTAAGACTATGTTTACACGTGGGCGGCTATTTCCATAAACGGACATTTCAACCTCTCCGTTTCTAAAATAACATCGTGCACAGCTGTCAGTTTTCAGAAAAGTGTTTGTTTACACGTACCCGTGTATATACGCAGCCAAGAGCACGCCAGACCTGTAGGTGGCGTTGTAACGAGAAGATCAAGCCCACGTCAGCCAATCAGAATCCAGAAAATAGCAACAACACAAATCACTTCCTCTCTCTTCTCTTCCTCACTTCCTCGGCTGCCTAAACCTCCGTTTGTCTCAGTTTTCATGCAAACGTGCAAACGAAGATTTCACAAATTCTCCACTCTGGTCGGAGTTTGTAGAAAGAATCGTTTTCAGAGGAGAATTCTCTGTTTACGTGTAAACGAAGGGCACAAACGAAGAGAAATGTCTCAGTTTTTCAAAATAACCAAAAGTATGTGTAAACGGGGCCTAAATCTAAACATAATAGTCTGGACTGCTCTATTTATAAATCAAGGATCCCCAAAAGAACATTTACTCAATAATATGAGATTTTCTTAGGTAATAGCACAGTAGTAGTATAGGAAAGTTGAATGTGTTTTACATAACCAATAATAGTCAGAGGAGCCGTCGGCCTTTATTAGGGCCGATTTGACTTGTTGAATCGGAGTGCGGGCGGTCGGACTCACTGATCAATCTGATTGGTGGAGAGCTAACCTGGAAATGACGAGCGGGATGAGCGTGAAGAACACCTCTCAAAATCTGATGAAGATCTTCTAAACTGACCTTTGTTGATCTGAGATGAAGACAGATTCAGCAACTGCACGGCCGATTTCTCCTTCACATGTTTTCAGGAACACGTTTCGGTGAAGTATTTCAGTAGAAGATGAGATCGTATTTCGAAGGAGCCACCGTTACGGCCAATCGGCTGCCGGTTTTCATTTTTTGGGCGACAATACAGATTAGCGCCGCCTGCTGTTATGGAGACGTGTTACGTACGCTCAAGTCGGCGTCTCTTTGGTGTGTTCAGAGGAACTTCTTGGACCGACTCGGGGAGACGGATCAGTCCGACTTGGGGGGGAGGAATAAACAACAGATATGGTTTAAAGGACTTGCTGGTATGGTATATTGTTGTCCTTGTTTTATGGTCCCACAATACTGTGTCCATCCTTTTCAGACTGCTTTCCTTTTGTTGATTAATACGTTGTTATCTCATGAAACTTCACTTTCAAGTGCAGTTAGAAATGACAAAGTCCTTTTGTTTAATGTAATAATACTTCTTGTTTTAGGAAACAGTATGTCCTCTAGAGGGATTATGCATTCATGTAGGCATCAGCAGCTCTTTAAATAAAATATTATCCGAAGTATAATGTTGCCTATGATTGAGTGGCTCAGCCCACACTGGAGAGCAACATCTGAAAACTGAAGAAACCAACAACAGTTTGAATTATTGATGGTGTGGATGGTAGAGACCAAATCCCTCCACACAAAAATGATGCCTGGGCGAATTAAGGAAGGTCAGATTAAACTATGTACATGCAAGTACAAGAGACAGAAAGAGAGAAAGTTATGAATATAACTTTCTGATAATTTGTAAGTCAAGTCCACAGGAAGTTAAGCAGAGCAGTTATTAATGTCTTAATGACTCATAGCTCTGTGCCGTGAGCAGCAAGGCATGACTAATCAAACTGGCTGTGTTTGGAGGTCACCTGGAGGAGAAGTCACCCTGGGCTGCGTCACAACACAAGAACAGTCTATGAGCAAGAACTGTTCTTTTTTTGTTATTTGCAGATTCATAACTAGCGTTTGGTGTAAATGAGCTGGAAGCTATGAAATAAATAAAAAAAAGCCTGAACACATGTTGGACGCTGACACAAAGCCTCAATTCACTCGCAACTGGTGCTGGTACAAATGGGTCAAAATGGTGACTGAAGTAATTAACCCATACATGAATACTCCTGGTGTTTAGCGACCGGGATATTACACCGTCTAATTTATTAATTACAATTAAGCACTCAGCTCCCTGGTACTCCGAATCCGATGATCTGGTGTCGTGGATAATATCTTCTGAATGTCTGATATGTAGAAAAACACAGAACATCAGATCCTGGGAGATTTAAACAGCCAATGAAATGCCAGCTGCAGTGGCAAATGTGTGTGTAAAATGCACACACATCTCACCTCAATGACAGCTGGTATTTAAGAAAGCCACAGGGAAAAATCCAACGTATGCCGACCTCACACCAAACGACTTTTCAAGCTGTCACGGTACAATGGCGGACTCAAATGCACAACTCAGACAGGTAATCACAGGTAAGAGTCTTTATTTGTTCAATGAACAAATGCAGGCAAAAGTACCAAAACGTAGCAGGCAGGAATCGTCGTCAGGAAACAGGCAAAGGTCGATATAACACTAGGAAAGCAACGCTGGAATAAACGCTGGAGAGAGTGACTACAAGTACAAGTACAAGTACAATCTGGCACAGGTAAGTGGGACTGGTGAGTATTTATGCACTGGGGCTGGGGAAGCTGAAAACAAACAGGTGAAACTAATTAGGGCGGGGATGGTGATCACACAGGCGGGAAGGCAGACAAAGGGAGGAAGACAAGTGACCTGAAATGAGAATAACTGATGAGTTTCAAAATAAAACAGGAAGTGAAAAAGACAGACGAAATAACAGAATAAAAGCAGGAACATGACAGTTGCAGACTAATGTCCAATATCGGAACGAAATCCTGAGAGTCTTGCTAGAGTTGCGGCGGCGCTCCCGTCGTCTCCATCGTTTGGTGTAAGGTGGTCATAAGTCAGTCGGTCTTTTTTCATGACCTTCTGACAAAGTCTTAGTAGTGGAAGTTAATGGCCTTCCGAAACCTGATGTCTGAAAAGAGCCAGAAAGACAATCCTGAACTCTGTCTGGTACACAATGCATTCTTATACCATAAAACCATAAAAGAAGAAAACAGCTTAAAAGGTGCCGTAGGAAGGATTGCGGAGATCCAGGACTTAGCCAATTAATTTGAACATCGACAACTTCTCAGTCCCTCCCCCCCTTTCCGCTAAAGCCCAAAATGGTCTCCTAAGCCCCTCCCCCCACAAGGGAGAATGAATGCGTGTGCATGAGCAGGGATTGACACGCTGTTAGACACGCCCCCTGGCCCTGATTGGTGCATCTGAACAGGGAGCGGTGGATTTTTGTAAATCTCACTCCAGGCTGTAGGTGGAGCCAGAGGAATGACCTGCTTCATGTAGTTCTACTAGAACATAGGGTCAGAAAGGTAGTTTTATAATTCTTACCTACTGCACATTTAAGCTTAACCTTCTATGCGTCAGTGACATTTCCTTGAACCACTTCACGCTCTTATACAGCAGCAGTCAATGTGCTGCTGACAGTAATAAATACGTGGAATACATACCACTTACAGAGTTTTACTTTTCAGAGCTAAATGTACAAATGCTTCGTGAGAACAGGCTGTTCATTTTTTTCACAAGTATTTTCCTTAGACAAGAATAAATGACATGAAAGTGACTGGAAATAATATTCAAGAATGTATTTTCCGAAGCCTAAGATACCCGTGGTCCTGGACCTTGAGGCTTAAATACACACTTTTGTTGGGAGTGACATGTAAATGAGACATGTTGACCAGCATTTGGCATCTGAGAACACACTCAATCAGATCTCAATTTACCAAAACACGGAGAAGTGACCGTTTTCCGTTGTTGTTGAAGCAAAGTGTCCCCTCTAACCGTTGTTGAATGTACAAATGATTGAGTGGGAGCAAAGCTGCGCCGACATTTCTTCCCGTGCTTTTTCTTTCTCAGCCATCATCTGAGGAGGCAACGTGGAAGGAGAAATAAAAACCTCGAGACACCGATTTCCTGATAACAATAATTACCTGTGACCTGCAGTGTTTCTGACGGAGGCGGAGAGGCAGGTACACAAGAGGAACCTATTATTCTCCCTCCGCATGCACTGTCATTTTTCTGCTCTAACAGAGAGATGTTTTTTATTCTGGCTATTCTAGCTTCTGTATCTTCAGATTAGCACGAGTCAGCACTTTGCACTCCTCAGGTTTTATAAAAAAAAGGGACAAGCTGTCACTTTCCTAGTATCTAAAAGAGGCATTCTGTTTTTTTATGGGATGCATGTGTATAATAATGAACACACAGCAACGGACAGCCTTATTACAATGATGTGTATAAGGAGTTAGAGAGTTTCAACCATAGGATATAAAATGGATAGAAAAGCCATTGTGTTTCTTTCAACACATAATGGGACATACATTTAAACTGTTGGGAAAACATGAAAAGTTTAACAGGCCAACAAGCATTCAGGATAAACTAAACTAAGTGAAAACTATAAGAAGAGCAAAGTCTTCCGCCAAGGCCATGGCCTATCATGCAATGTTAATGAGAGTAAAAATGAGTTTGTGTATTCGCCTGTTATTTGGATCCACTCCAAAATGTAATCATTACTTCTTTGGCCCATGCTTCACCCTTCCACAAAGTTTCATGATTTGATGATCACATTGGGGGCAGTAGTTTTTCTATAACCTGCTGACAGACTGGCATCCAACGAATTATACTCAGACACGTAACAGAGTAACATGCAGAATGCGTTAATGTGTTCATCACTTGCTTATTTTAAATACTTTAAATACACTGCTGGGTAGCTTGTTAATTTAATAATAAAGCAAATTGTTAAATCAGTAAATTAGCAGGAAATGAAAATACTGAAGTAGGATACCAGCACCTCACAATTATACTGAAATACTTTATAATGTACTTCATTACTTTCCATAAATAGATAGAAATCATTATGCATTACCAAGGACACAAACTGAAATGGGCCTCACCCAAACATCAACCAAACTCATTTGCACAATAAGTATAACGCCGCGTAACGAACTGATAGCTGGAGTCACGGAGGGGAGCCGTTCGTCTGCACACACTGCCAGGACACTAGCCTGGGAAAAACCTGACGAACTTAGTTGAGATTTGCTCTGCAAGTCCGTCTGGCTAAGAGTCCATTCAAGCCCATTTCCAATTTTTCCAAATCGAGGCACCAATCACAACCGTTGAGGCAGCTCTACACCAATCACAACCGTTGAGGAGGCTCTACACCAATCACAACCGTTGAGGAGGCTCTACACCAATCACAACCGTTGAGGCGGCTTTACACGATGACGATAGAGAAGTGACCAAGCAGCTTCTTGTTTAGTTTCAACATGGCGGCCACCGAAGCGCAGCAACGCGTTGATGCCGCTGTCGCTGCTACGTCACCCGGATCGTTGGTCTGATTGGTTGAAGGACTATCCAATTGCGCCCAGAGGCATTTGAGCGGTGTCCATTGGTGACGCCCCTTTGGAAATGGGTTGTGAATGAAGCTTCACCAGACCCACTCTCAGTTACAACTGAGGGGAACTGAAGCCATTATTTTACCTCGCAGAACACGGGAGTTTCAGGTTTACCGCTGCCTCGATCAGTTACTTAGTTTAGGGTTTTGTGTGACTTCCCTTTCTTAAAACAATAGAAATAGCCTATGCTAGCTGCTATAAATATCCGTAAAGATTCAGGTGATCATTCTCTGCAGGTTCATCACCACCACAGACATGTAACACACTGTGTAGAAATATTTTATTAACACAATGTGTGTTATGTGCTCATTACAAAAGAGCTGTGTTAGTCATTGAGGAAGTGTGTATGTGAAGTGGTTAAAAGTACTCAGGTGACCTCTGAAACACAGAAAGTTTAGCTTAAGTCACAAAAATAGTTTAGGCTTTTTATGGCATAGAGGTGCATTGTTTGAAGGTTGCGAGAACGGAAGAGGAAGTTGCACCACAGAGAAGGCCCCGACCTCGGGGTGTGTGTTTGTGAAAGATGACCTAGTTTCTGTCTAGCAACAAGAAGACATCCCACCTGTGAGGAGAGCATAACATTTAAGGGAGAGGATAGATGATAGTTCATAGTTCATTTTAAGACGAGATCTTGGTGGACCAGCTCTGACTTCATGTCTGCTGCCAGGGAAACTTAGACTCTGTTTGTGAACCCACAGCTGTGTTGTAACTCTTATGCTGGACTTCAGTAAACTTTGCTTAACTGAACTCTTCGTCTCAGATTGATCCTGGTGTTCTGGTAAACTTAAGTCCGATGTAAGAAGGCGCGGGAATTAATAAATTGGAGTCAGATTTGACAGGCCTTAGGGCCTTAGTTTAGACATAATTCCCACTTCAACTGTGACGTTGTTTTCCCTTTGTCATTTGTTATATTGTTAGTCTGAAATATCAGATACGTACTACTTCTTCCACTGCTGTAAACTCAAAGTCCCTGAGGGCCAGTTAAACATCTGCTCAACATGTGTTCCTTCTCCTATATGCTTGGGTGCGTCTTCTTGGACTTTGTGTCTCACAGACTTATTTATCTGCCTGAATGTTAATGCAGCACTACAAAAATCTTCGTAAAGAATAAGATGATCATTCTCCAGAGGTTCATCACCACCAGATACACACAACACTGTCATATTGTTTTCCCCTTTGTCATTTGATATTTTGTTAGTGTAAAATATCAAAAACTTCTTCCACTGCTGTAAACTCAACTCCCAGAAGTTTCCTAAAGTGCCGCTAAACACCTGCTTAACTTGTGTTTCTTCTTCGGTATGCTCAGGTGCATCTTCCTGGACTTTGTGTCTTACAGACTGTCTTCACGCCGGGGACGGCCCATTTCTCCGACACGCCATTGTTTCCGACCTCTCAATAACCTGAAAAATTCCCTTTGGTCCTACAGCCCACTAGTCCGACGTCCCCCACTATGGCCACGCCAAGACCTACGCCCTACGAAGCAGCTTGATTGGTTGGGGTTAGGCATTTGATGTTGAGTGGTTAAGGTCAGCATAGCCGATTGGTCAGGGGACAGGACCTGAACACATGGGGTTACGTTACCTTGTGTATGCATGGACGCCTGACCAATAAACGCTATTGAAGGGTGGGTCTTTGCGTGGCCATATTGGGGATTTGTAATATCGCTGGTGGACGTCGGACTAGTGGGCTGTAGGGCCAAAGGGAATTTTCCGGGTTACTGAGAAGTCGGAACAACGGAGCCTCAAAGAAATGACACGGCACCCTTCACGCCACCGCCTGTTGTCTCTGTTCCTGTCTGATTATCATTTGTTTGGCATATTTCCTCTCCGTGTGACTGCGTGTGACCATCTATCTTTTGTTTGTCAGGGTGTGCTTGATCTGTACAGACGCTGTCTGCTGTTCACACTCTCTTCGATCTCCTCGTGCACAGCATGTTCAGGCCTGTGGAAATACTTTATGCTGCACTGACTTTGACTTTGCTACTCTCTAGCACTGAAGCCTGTTTTGTTCTCTCTGATCACTGACATCTAATAAATATACAGATTCCTCAACGAGCATGTGCATCTATAAACACCCCTCTGTTTGATGTTAAATTTAAATGAGGAAGCAAATGAGGCAACATGAAACTAACGTCGATATGAATATTGACTCATACATTAGAGTCACACCGAGCCTAGAGCGGGGGAGCATTTCTTTCTTTCTGTTTGTCTGTTTGTTCGCCCTGCAGTCGAGGATCAATCACAGCAGCACATATGGATGAACTCCAGACACACAAATAGTGATTCATTTTCTAAACAGATTAGACAAGCAGTTGCATTTACACTCAAACATGCAACACATGCATCTGTAATAGCCTTTTTCCCCAGAAATCTAGCGTGTATCTGTGGGATTTTTAAAAAGTACACTATGCAATTTCTGTTTTTTGTCAAACAGCGACCCCTAGAGTCGCTGTGGAGTACTTGTATTTAACGTTACTGCCGTATGCAGAGCCGTCTCTCCACTCAAGGCCTGATCACCTCCCCCCCCCTTGTCGCAAGATTTGGCGAGGCGCCACCTCTCAAACCTGCATTGCTGGCATTGCTATCGGGATGATTCGCCCTACTACGAGTTTGTTTACCATCGAAAATACTTCGAAGCTGTTATATTAAAGGTACAAATCTTGCATAGTGTGCCTTTAAATATAGGGAAAACCTGCTAAAAACAGGCGAACAGTTTCTTTTCCCATTGTCAGAAGACAAGTATGGCTTTCTGTCTTTTTTCTGGAGTGTCACCTTTGAAGCCACAAACCATTCCCAAAGGGGCGTCACCAACGGACGCCGCGCAATTGGATAGTCCTTCAACCAATCACACGACGGCAAGCAGCTGCCAAAATGGTGTTGATAAACACGTTAAAAACACACCCTTGGTCGCTGCTGTGTTATCGTCATCGTGTAAAGCCTCCTCAACGGTTGTGATTGGTGCCTCGATTTGGAAAAATTGGAAATGGGCTTGACGGACCTGCAGAGCAAATCTCAAATTGGCCGGGAGTTCGTCAGGCTTTTCTCAGGCTAGTAAATTCACCTTTTGGACAGCATAGGAAAAACCAGCAAGTCCTCCAGAACATAAGATATCTGTCGTTTGTCTGCCTCTTTTCTTCAAAACAGTCACTAAGGGATTCTGAGAAGTTGCAAAATTTTGCAGGATGTCCTGATTCTATCACCGATTCTCTCCAACAAGCTGCAGGCATAGGGAGGATAAAGGCCAAAATATGCTCGACGCATTGAAGGTGGTGCACGCCGTCGTGACGTCAAAATGACGTAATTTCCTGCCGGCACGCCCGATTTACAGCGCGCGAGAAGAGGTCATTTAATTTCATTTCATTTTATTGTTTATTTTTACAGGGACAATGCACAATTAAAGGTAATTGCACCAGAGTTAGCTAATAGCTAGTTTACATCTGCTGTCCCTGGGCAGGTAAACAAATAAAATAACACACATTACATATACACCACATAAAACATCATAATACATACATATCCAGGAATATAACATTTAAAACCAGAAAATAAAACAGATAATTTACAACACAATCATTAGTGGTTGCAAGTCTGTTCTGATAGTAGCCAGTACTTGAGGTTATTTCTAAAATAAATAAAATAACCTCACCACTCGGGATTGAATGTCGATAAAGACAAAAGCCAGATGTTAAGAGGGTTTTTTTGTCCAATGGGAAAGAGGCTTAAATTAATATCCATTCACACAAAAACCAAGCAGATAAATCTTGTAACTAGGCGAGGAAGTCTGTAATGAAGACAGAATAGCTTGTGATTGGATCCTGACATGGACAAAAGCTCTGAGTTTAAGGAAGTAATGAAGAGCAATCCAGACATTTATCAGAAGAATCAGGCTTTTCATACGTCCAAGTCTAAAAACAAATGGAGGAATAGTTTTCCATTGAAGTAAATACTGACGTTTCTCAGGCGAGTTTAGAATAACACGAGGCATTGTGATGAGATATCATATATAATAAACATGACTAAACATACACGCCCGCTTTCTTAAGCCAAGTGGCGTGTTATCTGTATCCACGTGTACGTCTACGCTGTATACATGAAATACAAACTATACCTGTGATTTAAAAAGCAACATGTAGGTAAATACTTCTGTTCTTCTCTGCAGCAGAAAGACATAATTGGTATCTTCACATCACATATTCACGATAGTTAAACAGCCAAAAATACTCTGTGCAACTGAGTCCCAAATGTATTATGTAATGCATTAACACACTTATTCATAGCCTTGCTTTTGATATTTCTGTGTATGGATTTCTACAGCTTTTTCTTTTGTAGTTATGTGTGTATATTGTATACATATCACCACCCTGAATGTTAATTTTTGCTGCCGCTTTAACTGAATTTCGCAGCAGGTTCATCATTGTTTCACCTGACGTCACATTAAAGGTGCACGGAGTCATTTTTAGGCTACAACATTTTTTTCTCTGTTTTTCAGAATAACCACGTACGTGTAAATGGGGTCTGGGAATGCCGGACGCTAAAAGAACGACCAGTGAGACGAAGACTACACCGGACCACAGGAAAGACACGGACTGAATACACGAGACAACGAGGGCTGGAACGAGAGACAGGTGACGTCATGAACCACCTGTTCATGACGTCACCTGTCTCTCGTTCCAGCCCTCGTTGTCGACGCATCAGGGAGGGGCAGACAATCACAAAGGAGGGAAAACACACACGGCAGGAAGTCAAACAAGACGTGACAAGTGAGAAATGGCACTACAAAATAAAATACTAAATAAAATACTAAATAAAAACACACACAAAGAAACACACACAGTCGCACACACACACACACACACACACAGACAGACAGACAGACAGGCGCACAGACACACAGACACACACGCGCACACAAAGACAGTCACACGCGCGCACAGACACACAGACACACACGCGCACAGACACACAGACACACACAGACACACAGACACACACACACACACACACAGACACGCAGACACACACACACAGACACACACACACAGACACACACACACACAGACAGAGACACACACACAGACACAGACACACAGACAGACACACAAAGACAGACACATACACACACACACTCACACGAACACACACACACAACTCAAACACAATGAATGAAGCAAGGTACACAAAACACCAAATCAGAAATACTGTCACACGGTCTTAAAGACAATTTTATATCTATATATACTTGCCGATATATCAGAATATCGGATTCTTAAATCACCAAATACTTGTATTGATAGCAGCCCCTTAAAATCCTTTTTTAGTTGGACTCCAGTGATTTCTAAATTACACAAGATCCACGGCTCTCACTGAGTCCCTGAAAACCAGTCAAAAGCACACCTAAAGTCCTGCAACAGAAGAGAAGAACAAACTGGCTCCCTCTTAAGACTCATTCTTCATTTTGTCTTTTCCCTGGCGCCAAGGTCCCTAAATAAATCTCCCCTCCAACACAAATGGCTGCCAGAGACCGAATACACCAGCGATCTGTCCGCTTCCTGTGGCACCTTTTCAATCAAATCAGCTGCTTTTTGCCAACATATAAGTTATGGTACTTGTTTACAACGCATTAAATTGTTAAATGGTGGCTCACACACTTCAAAAACAGACCCACTGAAAACTATTTAAAGATCTCATATTCTGCTCATTTCCAGGTTCATAATTGTATTTTAAGGTTGTACCAGAATATGTTTACATGGTTTAATATATTGTTGTTGTACAGCACATCTCTCTCTCACTGCTGCAGCTCCTCTTTTCACCTTGTGTTCAGGTCTCTGTTTTAGCTACAGAGTGAATCATCTTTCCTTCTGTACTATCTTTGATTCCACTCTGCACATGCTCAGTAGCTCAGATGGTAGATCATGTCAGTTAGCTCCACAGACAGTAAAAGAAAGGTTGTTTCTCCAACTTTGGTCAGTTACAAGGCAGGATTAGCCGGGAGACTTCTTCTAAAGGAGGGCGCACATGGAAGTACTTCTTCTGGAGATTATGGTGAACTTGTGTGTGTTGTAGCAGCGCTTTGCCATTGAGAACGAGCTAGCAGGTAGTGGTTAGCGACCTGGTCTCGGCTACTGACGTAGAAAGTCCTGCAGATGTTGACCAGCTCACCCGGAGACTGAAGGCAGGAATCATTCAGAAACCGTATCTCACTCAGAACAACATGGATGGATTATTTTCCAAGTTTGTATGTGTGTGGAAGCACCAGAGACACAAAATAACACCCCAAATCACAGAAAAAGTGTTTTTCTTTTCTTAATATGGGCACTTTAAATCAGTTCCAGAAAGCAAAGGCGCTGTGGTGCTTCTGCTCTGTAACGTGTTGGAGTTGAGAAGCTATTTCGGGGTATGTAATTTGAAGGCATTATACTTTAATAATCATTTCAAAGTTGCATGAGGCACGGATGCCATGGAGACGCTGCTTTGTGGTGACGGAGATTTAATCTGAAGAAGCCACGTGGGACAACGCGACACAGAGAAGTACTTGATTAATGTTCTCATCTGTGAAGATTGCCTGTGAGGATGCCCTTGAGCAAGGCACTTTATCAGCGACTACAGAAGCCTGGGACTACAGGGATTGTGCTCTTCATTGGACACCTCCTGGGTGTGTGGGGACATTTCATATGCTGGTGATAAATGGCCTTCACTAACTCTACTGTTAGAATTAAAAAAAAATAAAAATAAGAAGATTCAGCTGCATCATTAGAGCGACGCTGGGCTTTATTTGCATTTTTATTAGCGTGATGATCGGGCCGCATCTTTCTCAGTCCCTCCAGAAAAACGCAGAGTTTTATTGTGATCGTTGAGGGCAAAAATCCTTGATTATGCGGCACGTTTTCTTAAAAAATGCGACGGAATATGCGGGATATTTATGCAGTTTTATGCGATGAAATTGCGGGAACTTGCAAAAATTGCGGTTTGATGAAAAAGAGAAAACAAAGTGATTCCCCCCCAACACCGTGTTCTCACTAGGCGACATTACATCACTTCATAACGTTCCCATGGCAACAGGGGAAAATGGCTGCTCTGGTGTGAAGTAAACGCAACATTTTTCATCTTCCTTCTGAGATATATGTGACTTTTTTGCAACGAAAATGCGGGGATTATGAAATCATGCAAGCCCCGCATATTTTGCGCGGAAATCTGCAATTTATGCGACGAAAGTGCGGCGTGTTTGAACAAATAAAATATGCAGACTTTGGCTGATTATGCATTGAATTCTGCGATCGCATAATCGCGTTAATCTGGAGGGACTGCCCACAGTTATAATCTCATTTATTTCTCATACTAATGACACATTTGTTTGTTCGTTTTTATACGTTTTTTTGTCACTTCTTAACGATGTTTTTCCCACGTTTTTGAAGCTATTTCCGACATTTTTGTCTGTCTTTTCAACGTTCTTTTAAAAAATAAATTCTCCAAACGCTATAAAATTTAATAAAACACCCACATTCAATGAAAGTACTGAGTTGTTATGGCTGGTTGTGTGGAACCACCCACGTTATATTTTTTTTGACAATTTGGTTGAAAGAAACTTTTTGAAAATGGGTCAAATTTGACTCGAGGACACCAGGAAGATTATTTTTTGGGGCATTTTTAGGCCTTTATTTTCAGGACAGATTTGTTTGTTTGTGTGGAACCGTAGGGAGGCATTCGGAATAGAGGACGGATACCCGAACCGGACCCGACCGTTCCACGCTCCTGCTCTGGGCCGGGCCGGAAAATGCGGCCCGATCTGCACTCTGATTCTGAAATGTAAACAGATGACACGGGGCAACAAGCGCACGTTAACACAGGCGCGTACCTACATAATAAGCTTTTATAATTTAAAATGTTCAGTGCTTTATCACGCAGAGCCGGGTCGGGGATCCATCCTCTACTCTTTATAGAAATGTAGTCCATTGAATTACTGCATTCAACATTTGTACATTTTTAAAATGTTGGATATTTGACAAATAATCATCAGCTGCTTTATCAGTTCACTTAAAGTGCAAAGAAAAGTTGGATTATTGAAGCCACGTAGGACACAGCAGCCCTGAAGTTTATTTACATCTTTATAGAAATGTATTCCAATAAATTATTCAACAGCTGTAAAAAATATTGGATATTTTACAAATATTAAGCTAATTATCAGCAGGGTTTTCACTGGTTTAGAAGTGTGTGTGTGTGTGTGTGTGTGTGTGTGTGTGTGTGTGTGTGTGTCTGTCTTTGTATGTGTATGTGTGTGTGTGTGTGTGTGTCTGTCTTTGTATGTGTATGTGTTTGTGTGTGTGTCTGTGTGTGTGTGTGTGTGTGTGTGTGTGTGTGTGTGTGTGTGTCTGTGTGTGTGTGTGTGTGTGTGTGTGTGTGTGTGTGTGTGTGTATACGTGTGTGTGTGTGTGCGTGTGTGTGTGTATACGTGTCTGTGTGTGTGTGTGTGTGTGTGTGTGTGTGTGTGTATACGTGTGTGTGTGTGTGTGTGTGTCTGTCTTTGTATGTGTATGTGTTTGTGTGTGTGTCTGTGTGTGTGTGTGTGTGTGTGTGTGTGTGTGTGTGTGTGTCTGTGTGTGTGTGTGTGTGTGTGTGTGTGTGTGTGTGTATACGTGTGTGTGTGTGTGCGTGTGTGTGTGTATACGTGTCTGTGTGTGTGTGTGTGTGTGTGTGTGTGTGTGTGTATACGTGTGTGTGTGTGTGTGTGCGTCTGTGTGTGTGTATACGTGTGTGTGTGTGTGTGTGTGTGTGTGTGTGTGTGTGTGTGTGTGTGTGTGTGTGTGTGTGTGTGTGTCCCTGTGTGTGTGTGTCTGTCTTTGTATGTGTGTCTGTGTGTGTGTTTGTGTGTGTTTGTGTGTGTCCCTGTGTGTGTGTGTGTGTGTGTGTGTGGGCGAGGTAATGTAAGTCAATGGAGGCCACACGGCGTTGATAAACACGCTGAAAAGCGAGTATGCATCTTGATAACACGCCAATAACGAAGTACGTCATTATTGACGCCACTTCATGAGATCACTCTGCTTCTATGGATCATGAATATCTGGACTAAAGTGGGTGGATGCAAAAATATAGTCTTCAAATCAAAGTTTAATATTCAGAATGCAGCTGACAAACTAGTTCAGCTTTGGTTCTTAAACAGACTGGAATGACTTACAGCATTAATATTTCTACTGTCTTCGTCCCAGCTCCACCTCGTCACGCCCCATTTAACACGTCACATTGATTTCACTCAACTTCTCGCTTCAATAAGCCAACGTTTCCCATTTTATTAGTATTATTCATTTGTAGCAGTGTAGAGATGTTGGTATCAGCTCTCTCCTGGACGTTCACGTTCGTAATAAATATCACAAATATCACATCTGTGTAGCCGACTTAAAGTGCTCATATTATCCTTTCTGGCTTTTCCCCTTTCTTTTTACTGGCTAGTAGTCCTTACCTAGGTACTGTCAGGACACGCCCTCATACTCTGCTTCTGACTGGCTAGTAGTCCTTACCTAGGTACTGTCAGGACACGCCCTCATACTCTGCTTCTGACTGGCTAGTAGTCCTTACCTAGGTACTGTCAGGACACGCCCTCATACTCTGCTTCTGACTGGCTAGTAGTCCTTACCTAGGTACTGTCAGGACACGCCCTCATACTCTGCTTCTGACTGGCTAGTAGTCCTTACCTAGGTACTGTCAGGGCACGCCCTCATACTCTGCTTCTGACTGGCTAGTAGTCCTTACCTAGGTACTGTCAGGACACGCCCTCATACTCTGCTCCTGACTGGCTAGTAGTCCTTACCTAGCTACTGAGCATGTGCGAGATGTCTCACTGTAGCTAAAGCAGAGAGCTCAACACACAGGGTGAAAAGAGGAGCTGCAGCAATGTGCAGTACAACAAAAATATGGTGTTTTTTGAGAATTAAAATTGTGTGTGCGTGCGTGTGTGTGTGTGTGTGTGTGTGCATGTGTGTGTGTGTGCCTGTGTATGTGTGTGTGGCTGTGTGTGTGTGTGTGTGCGTGTGTCTGTGTGTGTGTGTGTATGTATGTGTGTGTGTGCGTCTGTGTGCGTCTGTGTGTGTGTGTGTATTTATGTGTGTGTGTGTGTGTGTGTGTGTGTGTGTGTGTGTGTGTGTGTGTGTGCGCGTGCCTGTGTGTGTGTGTGTGTATGTGTATGTGCGTGTGCCTGTGTGTGTGTGCGCGCGTGTGTGCGTGCCTGTGTGTGTATGTGTATGTGCGTGTGCCTGTGTGTGTGTGTATGTGTGTGCGTGCGTGCGTGCGTGTGTGTGTGTGTGTGTGTGTGTGTGTGTGTGTGTGTGTGTGTGTGTATGTGCGTGTGCCTGTGTGTGTGTGTGTGTATGTATGTGCGTGTGCGCGTGCCTGTGTGTGTGTGTGTGTATGTGTGCGTGCGTGTGTTTGTGTGTGTACGTGTGTTTGTGTGTGTGTGTGTGTGCGTCTGTGCGCGTGTGTGTGTGTCTGCGTGCGTGTGTGTGTGTGTGTACGTGTGTGTATGTGTATGTGCGTGAGCCTGTGTCTGTGTGTGTGTGCGTGTGTGCGTGCCTGTATGTGTGTGTATGTATGTGTGTGTGTGCGTGCGTGTCTGTGTGTGTGTGCGTGTGTGCGTGCGTGTGTGTGTGTGTGTTCCAGCTTTGATGTCCCATCGTTATCTATCACAATAATTTCCATGTGAGATCAGCCCGGAGACTTCTTCTCTCCTCGCTGTAGCTGACGCGCTACATAACATAATGACAGCAAGCGGCTAATAAGACCTTTGAAGTCTGCCGAGGTCTAATTTGTTCCTACGAGCGTCGGTACGAGCCCGACGGCTGTCAGACGGCGCCCGTGCCCCGTGTTTGACACCACGCGTCTCGTACGGAGATGTTTCCTGTCAGACCTTTTACCCTCGTTAGTTAAATCTTTACGGCGCCTCCCCCCTCCTCTCATCTGTTCATCATCTCAACAAATCCTCCAAACCGCACCATGATATCTGCTGTTTCCTCCTCTGTCTCTGAACCGGAGAAGGTTTCCATTGACTGTGCAACTTTTTATTTTTCCGGGTCAAAATTAACTTTTTGTTTCCCAACGTTGTGGTTGTCTTTTTGGACACTTTCTGTCGCTTTTTTATACGTTTTTTTGTCACTTCTTAACGATGTTTTTCCCACGTTTTTGAAGCTATTTCCGACATTTTTGTCTGTCTTTTCAACGTTCTTTTATAAAATAAATTCTCTAAACGCTGTAAAATGTAATAAAACACCCACATTCAATGAAAGTACTGAGTTGTTATTAGAGCCCGACCGATATATCGGCAGGCCGATATTATTGGCCGATATTATTGGCCGATATTATTGGCCGATATTAGGCATTTTTTAAACTATCGGTATCGGCATTTGTAACGGCCGAGAAAATTAATATTTAAAAAATAAAATAAAAATGGACGAAACCCACTTCAACCATGTTGTGAGTGTTGGCGTTGCATCGTTTGTCCACCAGAGGGCGCTCTACAACACACACACACACACACACACACACACACACACACACACACACACACACGGCGCTCTACGATGCCCCTGTTGGCAACACTCGTGTTTAACCCTTTAAGTTTCAGATCTTAAGTTTTTATTTTTATACATTTTATTTATCAGAACTTTAATATATTTTGATGTGCCTCTGTTTATTTAGTGAGGAATCATAAATAACTACAAATAACTAATGTTAGGGGAATCTGTTTATGTTTTGTTATGCGTTTCTGGATATTTATTATATATATCGGCCGATTATATCGGAATATCAGATTTTTAAATTACCAAATATTTGCATCGATATGGGCCTGGCTCTAGTTGTTATGGCTGGTTGTGTGGAACCATCCACGTTATATTGTTTTGACAATTTGGTTGAAAGAAACTTTTTGAAAATGGGTCAAATTTGACTCAAGGACACCAGGAGGGTTTTTTTAAAGATTATTTTTTCAGGCATTTTTAGGCCTTTATTTTCAGGACAGATGAAGACATGAAAGGGGAGAGAGAGAGAGAGGGGGGGAATGACATGCAGGTGGGAGTCGAACCCGTGGCCGCTGCATTGAGGAGTAACCCTCTATATAAGGGCGCCTGCTCTACCAACCGAGCCACGTCCTGCAGCATTTTCGTCGCGATGGCAGATGGCGTGACTTTGCAGCGGCAGAGAGCCATCTCTGATGAGCACACGGGGTTTTCTCGCCTGTTTGGTATTTCAGTGACTCGCCGTGAACTCCGCTGTGTCTGAGTGGGAGGAGAGGAAGCAGCAGGGGGGGGGCGGCATTAATGATCTCGCAGCTTGAAGCACGGATTGATTGTCTCTAAGTATGCAACGCGAAGAGCTATCGTTTGATCTACTTTCTGTCATTTCTCTAAACTGGCTGCCAAAATTTCTTTAGACAGATGCCGACCTGGTTTTTTACATCAGCAGGTGTACTTCACCTTCTTTAAAAACCTGCAGCAACACAATGACAAGATGATTCATCCCCTCGCAGTCTGAAAACTTGTTTTTTTTTTTTTTAAAAAAGCACGTTTCAGCGTTAAGTCCTGTCCTTTCTGTCTATCAAAAGATTGCTTATAGTTTATTACTTTGACAGGCCAACCCGTTCTCACTCCAAACTCGTGAAATACGGACGCTTGGACAGCGGCTGTCGGCGTCTGAAGAGACGAAAAAAATCCCCCTTCAGCGTGTTAGTAGGACGTAGCGGGGAGAGCAGCAGCTACACGGCGTTTAGAGAGTAGTATGTAAGGCCGAAATTCCGTTTAAAGTGCCCATATTATGAAAAAAATCACTCTTTCTGGGATTTGGGGTGTTATTTCGTGTCTCTGGTGCTTCCACACGCATACAGACTTTGAAAAAAAATCCATCCATGCTGTTCTGAGTGAGATACGGTTTCTGAATGATTCCTGCCTTCAGTCTCTGGGTGAGCTGGTCAAAATCTGCAGGACTTGTTACGTAACTAGCCGAAACGACGGGCTAAACACAACCGTTAGCATGCTAACGCTAGCGTTAGCATGCTAGCTCGTTCTCAATGGCAAAGCGCTGCTACAACACACACAAGTTCACCATAATCTCCAGAAGAAGTACTTCCATGTGCGCCCTCCTTTAGAAGAAGTCTCCCGGCTAATCCTGCCTTGTAACTGACCAAAGTTGGAGAAACAACCTTTCTTTTACTGTCTGTGGAGCTAACTGACATGATCTACCATCTGAGCTACTGAGCATGTGCAGAGTGGAATCAAAGATAGTACAGAAGGAAAGATGATTCACTCTGTAGCTAAAACAGAGACCTGAACACAAGGTGAAAAGAGGAGCTGCAGCAGTGAGAGAGAGATGTGCTGTACAACAAAAATATATTAAACCATGTAAACATATTCTGGTACAACCTTAAAATACAATTATGAACCTGAAAATGAGCAGAATATGAGATCTTTAAGGAGGTTCTTCTTTTCCTAAACCCAACACGCGTACTTCCCGCGTGACATGGAAACATAAGCCCACCCACGACACGTTTAGATCTGACACTAAAGGAGACTTATGCGTGAATAACAACGACAAAGCCACCTGACCAAGCGTCCATATTTTACGAGATGGTGGAGTGAGAATCTGTTGGACAGGCACAGCGCATATTAATAAAAAAATTCTAAGAAACATGCCAGAGTTACCCAGAAACCTGAAGTCCCTGGGTAAAGGCAATAAAAACATTTAAAGTACAATCAATGATAAAAGCAGTAAAAAAATTTGCAGATACAAACAGAACGTGCAATACAGATTTTACTCATCCATTTTATTTTGACATTTTGGTTGAAAGAAAACCAAATTTCTACTATAGAAACGTTTTGAAAAGTGGGTCAAATTTGACCCCAAGGATGACAGACCGAGACACATTGTGTTTTTTTCAAAATATTGCAATCATGGTCTGTATTGTGTGTACAGAGATTCTATAAGTGTAGTTTTTTACCCGGACGAGCCCCCATCTTGTTTTGCCTCCTCTTTATGTCCCTATGGTGCCGCTTGTTTCCTTATCTTCTTTATAATCAAATTGAGTTTCCCTTCCCACCCCCTCAAAGCTGACTTGCCACACACACACACACACACACACACACACACATGCATTCATGAGGCGGTTATTGTTTATATTTGCGTGTCCTGGGGCACGTTACATAGCACCGCTGCCTCTGCCACTGAGGGTGTTTTCCTGATTTCTGCAGAAGTGTTTCCCTCAGAGAGAAGGAGAGAGAGAGCTAAAACACGGAGGATGTTTTTAGCTCTTTCCAACTTTTACAAGTGCGAAAGCATGTGGCATATGGGCTGTGTGCAGCGGTCCCGTGGGCTTATTGAATTTGTCTTCAGAGGCTGTCGTCTGATGTTTTACAGCAGTGGAAGTTGTCAATGATTGTGTCGTTTCTGAAGGTAAGCAGGTGGATATACTGGAGAAAGAATGAGGAAACATCTTGTATAGTTTCCAAGTAGGGCCTCTGATGTTGAAAATGTGTGCACTGCAATGGAATATGCACAAACACAAAAAATCCATGTAAGGGCCTGTAGTTTGGCTCTGCATCCGTAGTGAGGGGGAAAAAACAACCTTTTACTTCTGTTCATCAAACATCAAATTAGAAGCTTGAATTCATTGATTGGACAGTTTTGGTGATGCCATCTTGCATCTTATTACATGTATTACATGTCATTTTAGCTGATGCTTTTATCCAAAGCGACTTACAATTGCTATACATCAGAGGTCGCACACCTCTGGAGCAACTAGGAGTTAAGTGTCTTGCTCAGGGACACATTGGTTGATGTATCGCAGTGGGAATCGAACCCCGATCTTCCACACCAAAGGCACGTGTCATATCCACTGCGCCATCACCATCACCATCAGCACCCATCTTCAGTGCGACATGATGATAATGCAGGGTGGATGGGGAAATCATACTCCGGTGACGGGAAATGCAACAACCCGTTCTCACTCCCAACTCGTCAAATACTTGACGCAACTATTGGATGGATCGTGACGCTTGGTCAATGTGTCCCCCTTTAGCGTCTGTATGGGACACACCGGGCAGACCGCTGCGCTGTAAGATGATGTAGTATTAAGAGAGACAACGGTAGAGAGTAGTATGTAGAGAGACAGCAGTAGAGAGTAGTATGAAGAGAGACAGCAGTAGAGAGTAGTATGTAGAGAGACAGCAGTAGAGAGTAGTATGTAGAGAGACATCAGTAGAGAGTAGTATGTAGAGAGACAGCAGTAGAGAGTAGTATGTAGAGAGTAGTATGTAGAGAGACAGCAGTAGAGAGTAGTATGTAGAGAGACAGCAGTAGAGAGTAGTATGTAGAGAGACAGCAGTAGAGAGTAGTATGTAGAGAGTAGTATGTAGAGAGACAGCAGTAGAGAGTAGTATGTAGAGAGACAGCAGTAGAGAGTAGTATGTAGAGAGACAGCAGTAGAGAGTAGTATGTAGAGAGACAGCAGTAGAGAGTAGTATGTAGAGAGACAGCAGTAGAGAGTAGTATGTAGAGACAGCAGTAGAGAGTAGTATGTAGAGAGACAGCAGTAGAGAGTAGTATGTAGAGACATCAGTAGATTGTAGTATGTAGAGAGACAGCAGTAGAGAGTAGTATGTAGAGACAGCAGTAGATAGTAGTATGTAGAGAGACAACAGTAGAGAGTAGTATGTAGAGAGACAGCAGTAGAGAGTAGTATGTAGAGAGATAGCAGTAGAGAGTAGTATGTAGAGACAACAGTAGAGAGTAGTATGTAGAGAGACAGCAGTAGAGAGTAGTATGTAGAGAGACAACAGTAGAGAGTAGTATGTAGAGAGACAACAGTAGAGAGTAGTATGTAGAGACCACAGTAGACCTTCCTCCACAGCACTGCGGAGGAGGGTCTGTCTAGTCCACACAGCATTCCTGGATAGGAGAAAAACGTGCTCTGGTTTATTGGCATATCTTGAAACCAATCACAATCGTCTTGGGCGATGCTAAGCGCCGGACGGAGCCACGGTGCCACTGCTAAATAGCCTTGTTTGTTTGGTTTATAATCTGACCCCTGATTGGCCTCTTTATCAAAGTGTGCAGCACTTTTGCATCAACCATCCGTATGAAACAGTCAGTAGCTGACTGCTGTGTTATAAAGTACGAGTTGAATCCTGCAAAAAACAAAGCACACAGTCTAATCTAAGATCCAGAGAAGATGAAGAGGAGCCAGAGTGTATCTTGTTCATTCATACATCTTATCAGGCAGTGCACGCTGCGGCAAGTCATGAAGATAAAGTTGGGGGTAAACAGACAATATTGAGACAGAGTGCAGTTTCAGTGGAAGCTGCTGTTTCGAAGCAACCGTCTTGATTCATGCTCAAAGCCTCGCCTACGAGACAGAAAATCAAAACAGCTGGGCAACGTTCACAGTTTAATACAGTCCAAGGGAGGTGAGGGGCTGTGAAGAGGAATAAAAAATATGTTAAAGCAGGGATCATGATTACTCATCAGTACACCCTTTAACCAGTTACTTTCAAATCACAAAAAGGAAACGTACATATCCTGCTTTTGATTTTGATGGTCAAAAGCAAAAGCTCATTTCGATTGATTTTTTCATTTAAAAATCGAATTCATGACACCGCTATTCTGCAGATATTCGGTCATTAAAAAAAAGTACTGGAAGATCATCAAAGTTAGTACAGTTCATCCTGACGGGAACATGAACAATGAGGGGTCCCACAGCCCTATGTTCCCACAGCCCAATGTTCCCACAACCCTATGTTCCCACAACCCAATGTTCCCACAGCTCTATGTTCCCACAGCTCTATGTTCACACAGCCCAATGTTCCCACAGCTCTATGTTCCCACAGCCCTATGTTCCCACAGCCCTATGTTCCCATAGCCCAATATTCCCACAGCCCAATGTTCCCACAGCCCTATGTTCCCACAGCCCTATGTTCCCACAGCCCAATGTTCCCACAGCTCTATGTTCCCACAGCCCTATGTTCCCACAGCCCAATGTTCCCACAGCTCTATGTTCCCACAGCTCTAAGTTCCCACAGCCCAATGTTCCCATAGCTCTATGTTCCCACAGCTCTATGTTCCCACAGCTCTATGTTCCCACAGCCCTATGTTCCCACAGCCCAATGTTCCCATAGCTCTATGTTCCCACAGCTCTATGTTCCCACAGCTCTATGTTCCCACAGCCCTATGTTCCCACAGCCCAATGTTCCCACAGCTCTATATTCCAACAGCCCTATGTTCCCACAGCTCTATGTTCCCACAGCTCTATGTTCCCACACCCCAATGTTCCCACAGCCCTATGTTCCCACAGCTCTATGTTCCCACAGCTCTATGTTCCCACACCCCAATCTTCCCACAGCCCTATGTTCCCACAGCTCTGTGTTCCCACAGCTCTATGTTCACACAGCTCTATGTTCCCACACCCCAATGTTCCCACAGCCCTATGTTCCCACAGCCCTATGTTCCCACAGCTCTATGTTCACACAGCTCTATGTTCCCACAGCTCTATGTTCCCACAGCCCTATGTTCCCACAGCTCTATGTTCCCACAGCTCTATGTTCCCACAGCCCTATGTTCCCACAGCTCTATGTTCCCACAGCTCTATGTTCCCACAGCTCTATGTTCCCACATCCCTATGTTCCCACAGCTCTATGTTCCCACAGCTCTATGTTCCCACAGCTCTATGTTCCCACAGCTCTATGTTCCCACAGCTCTATGTTCTCACAGCTCTATGTTCCCACAGCTCTATGTTCTCACAGCTCTAGTGTTTGTTCTATAGATCTTCTGCTGTTGGTTTTTAGTATTTAAATTCGTAGTGTTGGATTAATTGATCCTGGCGGTTTACGTCCTGTTTGTGACCTCTGCTTGACCAGAGCCACGCTGAGACGGAGAGCTGCAGGTAAACAGGAGCACATATTCACAACCAATCTATTCAAACTCCAATTGATCTGTTTGTTCTTGAACATTAGCATATTTTAACGGTGACCCATAAGTCCAGAGGACGTTCAAGATGAATGCATTCTGCAGTCCTTGGGGTGCCAAAAGTCATTAATCGTTAAGAAAATGAAAAAGCACCTCTCCTATCCTTGTTGTGAATTGTTGTGTTAGCTTTGTTACTTTTTGTGGAAGTTAAAGTCATTTTTCATCCAGTTTGGATCGTCCCGTTGGACTGCGGCCCGTCAGTGCTGACTGTACTGTTGGCCGGAGGACGGCTGCAGACACATGAAGCATGAGGCGCCAACGGCTTCTTCCCACCTGCCGATATGTGATGGATGGATTTCAGACTCCTCCACCGTCTGTCATGTTTCCGTACCAACATGAGTTTTCACCTGCAAGGAGTTTACCTGGGTGGATTTAATGCATACAATAAACATATTAAAATTGGAAATACAGTAAAGCAAAGTAATGCACATCCGGTGCCCATGAAAATGTCACTTTAAGGTTGTTTTTTTTTAACATTAACTTGAGTTCCCCCAGCCTGCCTGTGGCCCCCCCAGTGGCTTGAAATGGTGATAGGTATAAACCGAGCCCTCGGTATCCTGCTCTGCCTTTGACAAAATGAAAGCTCAGATGGGCCAATCAGGAATCTTCCCTTTATGACGTCATAAGGGGAAAGGTTACCTCCCCTTTCTCCCATGGCAAGCTAGTCAAGGCCACACCCCCACCCTCCACCAGAGACTTCAGATACAGTATTAGGGGACCACTAAGGTCTATATAAAAGAGACTTCAGATACAGTATTAGGGGACCACTAAGGCCTATATAAAAGAGACTTCAGATACAGTATTAGGGGACCACTGAGGTCTATATAAAAGAGACTTCAGATACAGTATTAGGGGACCACTAAGGTCTATATAAAAGAGACCTCAGATACAGTATTAGGGGACCACTGAGGTCTATATAAAAGAGACTTCAGATACAGTATTAGGGGACCACTAAGGTCTATATAAAAGAGACTTCAGATACAGTATTAGGGGACCACTAAGGTCTATATAAAAGAGACTTCAGATACAGTATTAGGGGACCACTAAGGTCTATATAAAAGAGACTTCAGATACAGTATTAGGGGACCACTAAGGTCTATATAAAAGAGACTTCAGATACAGTATTAGGGGACCACTAAGGCCTATATAAAAGAGACTTCAGATACAGTATTAGGGGACCACTAAGGTCTATATAAAAGAGACTTCAGATACAGTATTAGGGGACCACTAAGGTCTATATAAAAGAGACTTCAGATACAGTATTAGGGACCACTAAGGTCTATATAAAAGAGACTTCAGATACAGTATTAGGGGACCACTAAGGCCTATATAAAATAGACTTCAGATACAGTATTAGGGGACCACTAAGGTCTATATAAAAGAGACTTCAGATACAGTATTAGGGGACCACTGAGGTCTATATAAAAGAGACTTCAGATACAGTATTAGGGGACCACTAAGGTCTATATAAAAGAGACTTCAGATACAGTATTAGGGGACCACTAAGGTCTATATAAAAGAGACTTCAGATACAGTATTAGGGGACCACTAAGGTCTATATAAAAGCGTCCAAAAAGCAGCATGCCATAGGACCTTTAAGTACTACTCTCCAGGACATGAACACCTGTTTCCTGGGTGAAAGTCTTGTGTTTTCTCCTTAACTTCTTCAGGACATTTCCTGTCAATGTGCTGCTGACAGTAATTACAGTGCATTACTTTTTGTAGCCTAATGTACGAATGCTTCATGAGAATTTTCATTCTAGCTGCGGATATTTAAACATGCTATTTCGTTGTTCTCATATATTCTCTGTAATTACTTGTGGACCCTGTTTTTACTCTTTTGTGCTGTACTCCGTATGAATTGATTTTTAACTTTAAGTCTTTCAGAATATGTTATCGACCGCTGACATTGTGCCCTGCACAAACCATAGAGGACTCACGCCTGTCAAACTTTTCTCAACACTCAGAAAGTTGACTTTTTTATTGTTTAAGTTAGTCAGGACAGAGAGTGATGTTCGGCTTGGATGAACTTTCACAGGTCACAGACACCATGTAAAGATTTCTCCCCATAAGACTTGTATATAGTCCTGACTGAGCAGGATTTGATGGTCCTGACCGGTTTCATCCCTCCATCTCGTTCTGCTTACCCCAGCCTGGCACTCTGGGAAAAGTACTGCCACTCTTGGCTTCTCTGATGCAGCGTTTTTTTGTTGGTCTTTCTTGCCCTCATACGCTTTCTCTGGCTCCATTTCTTTCTGCTGCTCATGCAGAAATCTGAATTTGTCTCATTTCTCAGCATCGCTCTCTCTTCCTGTCACAGTTTCTGTTAAATAAAACAGAGAATGAAGACATTGTTGTTGGCTTCTGGCTCCTTGGTTGTAACATGAAGCAGGCTGATATAGGGCTCCTGCACAGTGGCTGCGTGGCGTGAGCATGAGCGTGTCAGCTGCATGGCGTGTCCATTATTATTTTGGCTCCCATGTTAACAGGTTAGAGCGTGCACACTGCCTGCGTGACCCGCACGTCTCAGGCGCCAAAAAACGTGTGCATGCTAGAAATAGATCCAATGCCTATTTTTCACGCGACATGCAAGCATGTTGGAAGCGTTTGCAGGTAAGGATCACATCAGCTAGCTGTTTGTTTCTCTAACTTCAAGGCAGGATCAGCAGGGAGACTTCTTCTAAACAGGGAACACTTCCACCTTAGCGTGGAATACCTGCAGAACAGGGACAGGAAGTATTTCTTTTGGAGATTAAGGTGAACTAGTGTGTTTTGTAGCAGTGTTTTGCCATTGAGAACGAGCTAGCATGCTACGGTTAGCCACCTGGTCTCGGCTACTGACGTAGAAAGCCGTGCAGATTTTGACCAGCTCACCCAGAGACTGAAGGCAGGAATCATCCAGAAACCGTATCTCACTCAGAACAACATGGATGGTTATTTTTCCAAGTTTGTATGTGTGTGGAAGCACCAGAGACACAAAATAACACCCCAAATCACAGAAAAAGAGATTTTTTTCATAACATGGGCACTTTAATATTAAACTGTTAGTATGGTAGAAAGCCAAAAATACTGCTGGCGCTCTCATGAGATAACCATGGGAGCCACTTCCTGACATTGACTCATTGACAATGACTAACCTTATGAAAGCACAGCATGCTCCTGAGGAGGAGATGGCCACAGATAAGAGAAATACTGTGAGTACTGTAAAACTCACTGTACTTGCAAGTAAACAAACTTTGAGACAACTCCAGTGATTCTGTCCGTTCCTTGGTGAATAATTATCTTAACAACGCGTCTGCGTTCAGAGGTGCCGCAGCCCTCCGCGAGCAATTGCTGCCGTTCAAGTCACTGCTTGATATTCCACCAGCTGCGGCGCCACGGTGTGTCCCAGAAGCGTGAAGAGGCTCGCCGCTCCGCTAAAGATACGCGGCACGTCTGTTTTCACACGAGCAGCAGGGGGGGGGGGGTTCAGGCAGCCGGGCAGGAAGTGACACAGCGGGAACATCCAGTCAATTTACCAAAACACACACACACACACACACACACACACACACACACACACACACACACACACACACACACACACACACACACACACACACTGAGAGATCCATGTTGGGGGAGGAGAAACATATAGACAGCACAGATCTTTGTGAAGACAACGCCAGGAAAGAGAAGCATGTTAATTAGTTAATTAGTGTTTGGAGTGGAAGGTAGATACTAGCTGTCAGGATTGAAGGCTGGAGGAGAAGGAGGCTTTTAACCCTTGTGGTGACTTCACGGCGACCATGCAACATTTTGTTTTCCTGGGTCAAAATTGAAAATTAAAACTTTGTTTTCAGCGGTTTCGGTCATCTTTTTTCGAAATTTTTATCACTTTTCACAACATTTTTGTCACTTTTTCCAATGTCTTTGTCGATTTCTTTCTGTGCTTTTTTTTACGTTTAAGGTTTTTTTTTAGTGTTCTTTTATAAAAAAAAACGGGTCAAATTTGACCCAAGGACAACAGGATGGTTAAAGTGCACAATGTGTGCATTTATTAACAAAACAACACCAAAAAATAAAAAAAAACTTAATAATTCTTTACTCCGGCAAAATACCCTCAAACGAACAAACTAAACCAGCAACCACTCAGAAAGCTGCCCATTCCTTCTCTCTCGCTCCCCTTCTCCTCGAGCCCTTTAACCAGCCTCACCCACTGGCACCTACCACCTGTACTGGTAGAGGGGGAGCCAAACTCAAGAAAAACAAGATGGTTGAATGTGGAAAATACCATGTAGATAAATGGGACTGCTGACATTCCTAGTTTATATATATATATATATATATATATATATATATATATATATATATATATATATATATAAATATATATATATATATATATATATATATATATATATATATATATATATATATATATAATATATATATATATATATATAAATATATATATATATATATATATATATATATATATATATATATATATATATATATATATATATATATATGATTACACAACAACAAGCACCAACATAATATCCAAATGTCAATTGCTATCAATTGTTTAACCTGCTCTACACTTTAGGATTGCCCGGCCACAGCTGATCTAGACCCCCCCCCCCCACACACACAAACACACACACACACACACACACACACACACACACACACACACACACACACACACACACACACACACATCACAGGCAGAACCATAGCAGAACACTGTGAACCCCATAAAACCTGCTGACCGAGCCTATGTCAAATAATAAAGTAACAAATAAACTAAAACAATAACCTGTGGGAACAGAGCTGTGGGAACATAGGGCTGTGGGAACAGAGCTGTGGGAACATAGGGCTGTGGGACCATTGGGCTGTGGGAACAAAGGCACGCTCCCCTAACCATGACAGAAGCTGTCCTCCTCCACTACTATCCTGAGAACCCCTCAGCTTATTATCTCGTTAACGACAGAGCGATATAGAAAGAGCCCTGTGAGCTGCAGATCATTCGCCCCCAGTGATTCTGCTGCACAATCCTGTGCTATCACACTGATTAATCACAAAGCTACCGGCTTGCTTAGTATTGCTTCTATAACTCCCGTGCAGCTACAGAGATGCAGCGCCCTCTGGGTCTTCTCTTTACCGGACCCAACGACGTCTGTAACTCACCTCGCTCTATCACTGCCGTGCTGCCGGCTTCGGGCTCAGCGGTCCATCTTCCAAAGTTTCATTAGACGACAGATTCACACGGAGTTATAAGAAATCGCCCTCAGTGAGGATGATGTCTTTAATGCTCCTCTCCTTTCTTTATTTAGTTTGCTTTTGTTTTCTTCTGTAAAACAGAAAGGAATGGAAACAAACTTAAAATAAAAGGGACGTTTGTATGTGTAGAAAGAGTTCTCAGCCTGTGATACACTTTCTGTCTTAGGACCCGGCAAATGCACCTGCGCCC
The DNA here is from genome assembly GCA_023631565.1 of Gymnocephalus cernua. Lineage (NCBI taxonomy): Eukaryota > Metazoa > Chordata > Actinopteri > Perciformes > Percidae > Gymnocephalus > Gymnocephalus cernua. The sequence continues at coordinate 57,570 of JALJEH010000036.1, read as the reverse complement.
ATCTGTGGCCCACAGGCGTGCTGGTCTTACAGGGAGGTGTGTTCAGGTGCATTCTGGGCATGCTGGTCTT